>VDFB02026718.1:56778-145536 GCA_007258455.2 Sequoia sempervirens | reverse complement strand
ACCCTTGTGATGATTATGAGTAGTGTAGAAAAGTTAAAGTCGTTATTCCTGTTGACTAATTATGGAAGTAATCTTAAAAGTTTGAAATTCTTCTTCCCGAGGAAGCAACCTCTTTTTTATCTTAGCGGAAATTGTGGAATTGGTCTCTGTGGGCCCTCCACTAAATTAAAAGAAAAAGTTTGTCGCTTCCATTCAACAAAATCGTCTAAAGCACAACGTTGTCCCTATTCTTTCCTAATCTTCAAAGGTGCTAATGTTGACCATGTCCCAAGGCGGGAAGGGGGAAGGGGGAAAGGGGAAAGGGTGCTTATGTATGCCCTAAAAACATATACATTAGAAAAATCTTTTTGGGAAAAAAAATTTAGGCTTCAAATCTTCAGTCAATTGTATTATTAGCAACATAAAGAGGGTTACAATACAAATCCATGATTAAGTCTTCATAGGAGACTATAATAACATATAGATCTAGAGATATCCCAATAGCATAAAAATATTTACTAAAGTGAACTATGAAACCTCCATCTCAAGCACCCAATAAATAAGAGAAGCAATACGTGAAACTTGTTGCACTATGTTGTTATTAGTGTTGTCATTGATGTCAACCTCTATTGTGGTCATGATGAGAAGGTGTTTGTGGTGTTGAACAGGGGTTGCAGATGCAGTAGGGTCACTAGGTTTCCAAGTGCTTTTGAGAAAATTTGTATAAAGAGTGTACAAGGTGACAGGTATGTGTTTTGTGTTGTGCTATGCATTTCTTCATGCTTGAAGATGTGCCAGTGCGTTTGGATGTGATGATTAGTAGCCTTTGAAGGTGTTATATCTAGAGTTTCAGGTTTTGGATCATGTGGCAGTAGAAGATGTGTTTGACAATGTGTTGGACTGTCTCTGGCTTGTAAAGAGGGTTGTCTAGGAGAAATGGAATTGCTCCACATTTCTTTGCGTTGAAGTTTTTGTCTTACAGATTTGGAAATGTGTTAATGATGCTTGTATCTATCTTCCCTTGGATGGTTTGGTAATTAGGAAACCATGAGCTAAAACCACCTAAAATGTAACACTCAAATCCCTAGTCAAAATCCAACTCACAAATCCCAAGATGAGTTCCTAAGTTAAAAATAACATATTCCTTAAACCTATCACAAGCTTGTCATAATCCACTTGCTAACTTGGACACTAAATTTTGGCTTCATTATCTCAATTCAAAGATGTCTTGTGATGTGTTGCAACATGTGTCATGAGTTGATCAATAAGTGCAAATCTTTGTTATAGCTCTCTTATATGTCATAGATGCTCTTACATTTTTTTATGTGAGTGGCTAACTTCTAGAGGCCATAAGTTTTGATCTAGGAATTTGTTTGAGCCCCCTTTTTATAAGATGAAGGTATAAAAAAGCCATGTAATATCATAACCAACTTACTCTAGTTAAGATCCTTTTCAATATTTTTGGGGCCAAAAAATCAACCTCTATAGCCCAATTTTTATTTTTTTTGTGTTTTAATAGGAAATTACATATTTGTATTCTTAGCATTAGGATGCATAGTTGACACACATTTCCTAATAACTCTCACTTTTAACCATGTATAAAATAAACAAGCAATCTACTTCCTAACCTGTCAACTTGGTAGAGCATAAATACATGACCTCAACCTCCCTTGCAACCAACTATAAAGAGGCCCACATCTCCTACCTCTATGAATTCCTTGTATTTTGTATGATTAATATCTTTATAATAAATAAAACAAACCTTTCCAAATATCTAAAATATCTAAGATTTATATAAACAAAGGGGGTTATGGTACTTATCATACACAAAAATAATGAATTCATAACTATCTAACAAAATATAACCCTAGGGAATCCCTTTTTGGGAAAAATATTGGCCTCCAAATCTCAATCCAATTATATTATCATCAACACAAAGAGGGTTAAAATACAAATCCATGATCAATCCTTCATAAGATACCAACATACAAATCTATAGATGTCATAATAGCATAACAAAAACTCAAAACTAGACTATAAAACATATATCTCAAGAAACCAATAAATAAGAGAAGCAATACATGAAACCATCTAATAGAAATTAGAAAACCATGAGCTAAAACCACCTAAAATGTTTCACTCAAATCCCTAGTCAAAATCTTAAATTCAAATCCCAAAATGAGTCCACAAGCTAAACATAACATATTTCTTACACCTATTATAAGCCCATCATAATCCACTCACCAACTTGGGTGCTCCATTTTGGCTCCATTATCTCCATTTAATATGTCTTGTGACATGCCATAACATGCATCATAATTTGGCCAACAAGTGTAACTCCCTTTTATAGCTCTCTTATGTGTCATAAATGTTCTTACATTTCTAATGTGATGGGCTAACTTTTGGAGGCTGTAAATTTTAATTTGGGAAGTCAATTAGTCTCAATTTTTTTATAGATTTAAGATGTCATCAATCTCCATGTCAAATGACACAACCAAATTTCTTCAGTTAAGGTCTATTTCAATATTTTTGGGATCAAGATTGACCTCTAGAACCAAAACTTTTTTGCGTGTTTTATAGCATAAAATTACATTTTTGTGTTCTTGAAATTATGATGCATAGTTGAGACACCTTTCCTAATAGCTCCTTTGTTTTTAACCATACAAAATAGACAAGAAATATATTATTCAACAATTTAGTTCGGTTGAGAGCATAAATGCATACCGTCAACCTTGTATCCCACCTACTATAGAGAGGCCCCCAACACCTAGCTTTATAAAACTATTTTATTTTGTGTGATTAATATCTTTTTAATGAATAAAATAAACATTTCCAAATATCTAAAATATCTAGGAGTTATATTTATAAACTAAATACTATTTTAGAATTTTATAGAAATTTGAGCTAAGTGTTTAATTAGATGTGTTGAATTGAAATTAGGTAAGATTAGGGCTTCCTAATTTGAATAGTTGATAAAGAGTTTTTTCCTATTTTGATCAATATTGTAACCATAGTTTAGAATCACTTAAACTTGGATTTGTTAGTGTAAGATAGAAAAATGAGGTTATAATAAACATTAAGCATGAATCTATTTAAAGCAACCACTAAACTATGAATTCAATACTAAAATCAAATCAAATCTTTCAATCAAGAACAAATGCAACATAGAAATGTAACCAAATGATGCAATTTTACCTTCCTTTCTATGCTACCTTTGAATCACCTCCATTGTTTCTCTCCATTTGTATCCTTGAATATTGCTCTCAAATTTTGTATGCTAAATGTTGATTCAAGCTTCAAATATTATTAAATGATAAAGGATGCCAAATATCGAGAATTTGTGGTTAGCCATCATCATGCAAATGAGGCTTGTTTTATAGATTTGATTGATTTGGATGACGATTTATATTAAGAGGTGTTGATTTGAGATCAAGGGTTGTGGATGAATGAGAGGAATTGATTGCCCAATTAATTGACTGCAACTGACTAAACACTGATTCGGTCATTACACGTGCTAAACACCATAAAAAATTAAGTACATGCTTCCTTAAATAAATCCAAAACTTCCAAACTACAAAACTCACTTGAAAATGATCTGGAATAATCCACAAACCACCTGAGACCCAACAAAGACTTCATCCAAACTTGCATCATAGAAATACTTCAACCCAGAACATTTGGTTAACCTTATTCGCACACTGACACATGAAGCAGACACTGTACTACACTACATCAAGTGAAACCTTGAATTGTGAAAGATATAAGCATTATAAGAAACTTCCCAGATTCACACAACTTGAAACAAAAATGTGGAGAAATGTAGAGCAAATACATTTCTCTAGACCACATAAAACACCACTGAAAAACCGATTCACACACTAGTGAATACATCTCACTCTACACAGTGATCCAAAAAAATAAACTCTGGATATAGCAACTACTAACAACCTTGAACAACATATCAGATTCACATAGGCATAGCATCAACACAGAAGAAACGTGGAGCACATCTTGAAGCACATTCTGAACACTTGCACAACACTGTTTTCTCTGTTTATCATTTTTTTCTCAAAAGCACTTGGAAACCAAGTACCAAAGACATCATCTCAACACATTACACTATTCCAATACATCTCTAGACATTGCAACATAAAGATAGCTCCATGTACTCACGACACTTCCTCAATATCTCAACTATACATGCACACAAACTACAACCTGTTTCCCTCTTATTCATAATTTTCTCAATATCCTCGACATCTTCATCATGTAACAATCTTCATCAATGCATAGTTGAAATCAATGAAAACACCAATTAACATCAATGATAACACCTTCATACTTGCAACAATCTCCCTCTTTGTCATTGTCTGGTTTGTGGGTTATTCTAGATCGTGTTGACAATTTATTTTACTTAGAAGTGGTTCTCATTGCCACCAAAGACCGACCTATCAGTACTTGATACAACACCAAATTGTATACAAGGTCCAAGATCCACAAGAGTCCAGTTAATCCCATATTCCAGAGACAAGTGTTACTACGGAACAAAGGAGACCGAGGGTGAAACTCTTTGTAATCCCTCAGAAGTGCAAGATGGGGTTTGGACTCATGAAACCCTCCTTCTGATACCAATTGTTGCACAGAATAGGTTGTTTATTTGCCTCAAAAGGATCATTGACACATCAATGCCGATACAACCACCATATTTACAAAGTCAAGATCCACAGGGAGGTGGTTCAGCCATGTCATAAAACTAAACCATGCACTTTTAACTAAAGGAGACTGAGGTGCAGAAGCTTCCTTTTTAACATGTAAACCAAATCCAAAATCTGTCTTTAGAATTTAGAACAAGTAGAGTGTCCACAGAACATGGTGACATAAAGGTGACTGAATCTGGACCTAAGAGAAATTATTTTTTTTGGGTCCTAACAAGATACTATAGAATATTTGTTCACACCTATCATCCTATAAAGAAAAAATTCTTTTGGGAAGGTATTAAAGTGAATATTCAAAAAATTATGGTAGAATGTTTGATTTTCCAACACAATAAAAGGGAAATGATAAAGACTTAGCCTCTTACAAATATTAGGAATTCTAATACAACACTTGGAAAAATATCAATAGGCTTCATTATAGGGTTGTAAAAGATAAATAATATTGATGTAATCTAGCTTGTTGTGGATAAACTAATTAAGAATGCATTTTTTTGTGGACTCTCTTATCTATTTTCCACTAATATTATGGAAAAATTATTCATATAAAATATACAAAAACTTCATGGAATTTCCAAAATTAGACTAGAAAATAAAGCCACCTCAAAATTCCTAATCAAGTGGAAGAATTTTCCAATTGAAGATGCAACATAGAATGACAAATGATTCATATGAAATACTTTAGAGTTGCTATGAATTGAGGGAAATGATTTTATAAAGGGGAAGGGAATGTTATGATCCTAATATGATATATTCCTAAGTATATATTATATATTTCTAAGGATAAGCACTTGTGGCATGCTTAACCCTAACATAAATATTAGTCAATACACTAATACCTTTTAATTAGGATGAAGGGGTATGTACCTACATATTTTATCCTATAAATAAGGAAGAGAAATCTCTCCCATATCATCATATCATATAATATTGAATTCATATATTATTATCTAATTATTGGAGGTCACCCCCTCGAAGTGGTCTGCTATATTTTTATTTTTTATAAATATTTCCAAGAAATATCTTAACAATTCTACCTTTTCTATCAATTTTTAGGATTGGTGATATTGATATAAATACCTTTTATAGGTTATTTAATGACTAAATTTGTGAGGGAATTTTTCCTTAATCAACACATTGACATAAAAAATATTGAAAGAAACAAAAGAATTCCTAAGATGCTAATTCATTACTCATTTTAATGCACCAAATCATAGTGTTTTAATAATGATTGTTGTCATAATGCTTTAGGATGAGAGAAGACATGTTAATGAGATATTTGTTGATAATTAAGTGTGTACAATGAATGTAACAAACAACTTCAAATATTATTGCATGACATCACATTTTAAAAATATGTGCTCAGTTGGCTTTGGGTGGGAAAGGTAAAAGTGGCTAGTTGGCCAAAATTTAAATTTTTAAATTTGATTTTGGGTCTGTTGAATTCATGCTTGTGAGGATGATCTTGTAACAAAAAATATAACTTAATATCAATAAATAGGGTGGATCATTTTAGAAATAGGATTTTTGGGCATTAATGTATGAATACACATGTAATTTAAATAGGTAAGCCATATTTATAGCAACATGTGCACATGGGATTAAGATAAAGTAATAAAAATAAGATAATATGAAAATATAAATATTTTAATGGGTCCAAATTGGTAAATTATGTCATTTTTCATCATGTAAGTTCGTAGTAACACATTTCCTTATAATATGCTCAAAACTAAATGAAAACTAGTATAGAAATGTTGATTTCACCCACTAAAGTTCAACCCTATTTTGAGTTACATGTAGATCATAAGTAATCATTTATTTCAAAGCATGTATCACTCATAAACATGTATATACAATGAATTAAATATTTATAAACTCGTGTGATCATGTGGATGTCTCTAGTGTGCATTTTCACATGGTCTTATACAAAAATTAGAGAAATATTCCATGAACAGCTTCTAAATCACAAGTGAAATCAATTAAAAAATTGGTGATCATGTATATGCCTCCCTTAAATCACTTTTCCTTCAAAGGTGTAATCAATCAAAGGAGGATGATAATAAGTGCAATCAATAGTAAGCATGTGAGCATGTAATCATATATCAATAAAGAGTACATCATGAAAAAAACATGAATGTATAACAATGTATAATCACATAAGAATAGGATATTTCATAAAAAAGGCTAGGATTACCCCTAGTATAGGAAAGATAATGGTGAGTTAGCCTTCAATGGATAGAAATGGCCATGTAGGAACAATTGTGGAACAATGATGCACAAAAAACCCAACCAAGGATGATTTAGGGAAATGACCCAAACCAAAGGTGGTCACAAGTATGGATCATTTGAAAATAGATCACATCCATGACAAAGATTTAAGATATGAAAATTTCTCGAAGGGTTGGTTGGTGGGGTTGGGCTATAGTTGTTCTTTGTTGATGAGATTGAAGCCAGATGAAGGAAAGGCTTCAAATGTGAGAATAGGGAAGGCTAGATGCCACAAATGTAGGACCATAATATTATACAATAATATAGGATCATGGGGTTGCTTGTGGTTGGAGCTTGCATTCTTTTAGACCTTGCTAGGTCAGATTGTGTGCTTCATGGTTTTGTTAGAGTAAGTAATTAATTAACTTACTCTCCTCTTAAGATTTCACTTTATGCACATATATTAGTCATTTAATAATTAATATTAATTATTAAATGCACTCACCTTAGGGTTAGGTTTTCTTTTTGGTGTTGATCTCCTTTTATAATGATTGATCTCTTGTATTGTATTTCTCTTCTTGATTCATTTTTTCTCTGATAATACATCTTGCACTTTGTCAGAGCCAAAACCCTTGTTTTGTTCTCTCTCTTTCTCTGTGACAGGTTTCTTGCATGCAGGTGTTCTTTGGTTTCTGTGGATTTGTATTTCTCAAATCCTACATGGTATCAGAGCCAGATCTGTTGCAGCTTGTTCAGTTTTTGAAAGATTTAGAGATCTAGGTTTTGGTTGCATCAGATCTATGTTTATTTTTTATTTTTTATTTGGAATAGGGGGTTCTTTTTTTTGGTGCACTTTGAACTCAAATGGACCTCACTGTTGAGCTCAGAGTCCAAAACCCCTATTTCATAAATTTGTCCAGTTTGGCAACAGTCAACCGGTGCTAAATTTGCCCTGAGCTGCATGGCCCCAGGGCACGCAACCGAGATCGAAAAATTCAAAATAAAAATAAAAAATAAAATGTTTCTTTTTGTTTATTTTTCGTGCTGCCTGTTTACAGGTGCGCCACTGGTGAGCCGCCTGCGGCTACCACCGGCGGCGGCATCAGCCAGCCGTGGCTAGCAGCAACCGCTGCGCCGCCTGGCCCTGCCCCGCCCGCGGCGCGGCCCGCTCCAGCACCGCCCCCGTGCCACCACAGCCCCGCTATAGCTCCACCACCTGGGTCGGGCCGCCGCCAGTGATCCACCGCCGCGCCACTCAGGCCCAGCCCCTGGTCGCCCAGCGGACCAGGGTCTCTTTTTAGCCCTAAGGGCTCTAGGGTCCTAGTTATGCCTTTTCAAAGCAGTTTTGGTAACGGCATAAAATGGACATTTTTAGCTCTGTTTTTCAAACAAAATAGACATCGGAAAGCTGGGTTCCAAAGCCCCATTCACCTGATGGAGGTTATTTTTTCTGATTTTGCTGTTTTGCAGTCTGTTTTAGCCAACAAAGTCAACTTGTGTTTTTCAATTTAGGCATTCTTTAAGGCCCAAACTCCATTTTCAAGTAAAACTAATAGGCTTTTGGAAAGTTGTTTCTAAGTGATCTTTCCAGATCTGTCATTTATTTTCCATAATCTTCCCAGGCATATTTTATTCATTTTTTGTGTTTTCACACATCCACAATTACTTGGACTTTTTTGGCACTGAAATGATTTGTTTTATGGGATGATTTATTTGATCTGTTCTATCAGTATTGAGGTCAAGCAGTCCTGATGTTTTAATTTGAAGAGTTATCATGGGTTTTTCTACTCACCCTTCAATTGTATTTTTGGAACGGGGTAATTATGAGTCATGGGCAAAGGGCATACTTACACATTATAGGTGGCTTAATATTTTGCCTTATTTATATGATCTCATACCTGAACCAGCCACTTCAAAGGGAAAACTAGCTTGGAATATCATTAGAGATCACATAGTAGGACTTATATGGTCTAGTGTTGACGATGACACTGTGTGGGCTATATCGGACATTGATTGTCCCCACCCACTTTGGACACGTCTTTGGGAGATCTATGGAGACCCCAATCTCTCTCCATTCCCAGAGGATCCTGCTTCAGATTGTCTCTTACCCATTGCTTGGAGAGAGAATGCACCCTTTGATCATGATACTTTAAAGGAACTTGAGTATTTAGACACCCTTACATATTCTGATGGATCAGAGGAATGTCTCACAGTTCCTACTCTTCAGACTGAGATTATACATGCATCAGCATCTCCTGTTGTTCCTGATCAATTTGACATTTCCACATCTTTGGCTCCTATTGATTCAGTTAAGCAGGACATCATCCATCTTCTAGAGATAGCACCATGGGATTCTTTTTTCACAGACATTTCATTCTTGTTTGTTGAGTCTCACATTGCAGATTTGGAGGATTACTTTGAGGATTTTCAGCTCCTCTTTGTTGACAGCCATATTCCTGCTATTAGCCCACCATCATCTGTGCATTCAGAGGTTGTAGTTCAAGAGTCTTCAGTTCAGTTTGGATTTGACATCTTTTGTTTTAGTTCAGACAGAGAGATTCTTCAACATCCTATCATGGCACACATCTTGAGACATCTTGGTTCTTCTCTTTTCACAGGGTTTCTTCGACATTGTCCTTTGGATCTATTTTTTCCCAAGGGGAGGAATATTATTTTCCGCTTCAGGATATCTTTTTGGATTCTACATCAGGCATCTACCATTGCGATAGGAGTTTCTTCATTATGGGGGGGCCTTCTTCTCTCTTTCTATTTCTCTTATGGAGACCATTGTATATGTACTTATATGATAGAAGTTGTCTATGGGGGGTATCATGTTATCCACCTCCTATCCTTCTTTTCTTAGTGCATTGCATGTTTCTTTATCTCTTTTTGGAGAGGAGTTTTTTCCCACTGGGTTTTCTCCTTTACTCCGCTTTATAGAGATTTTGTTGTATTTGGGTACCTGATCAGGCCATGTTGTCGGGACCCTCTGTTGCATTGTAGTTCCTTTTCTTTCTTCTGCATTGTTTGTAGCCGCATTGTAGCTCATCTTATAGTGTTAGTAGCAATTAATTAACTTTACTCTCCTCTTGTAAGTCACTTATAATATTATATTAGTCATTTAATACTCACATTAATTATTAAATGCACTCACCTTAGGGTTAGGTTTTCTTTCGGTGTTGATCTCCTTTATAAGGATTGATCTCTTTGTATTGTATTCTTCTTGATTCATTTTTTCCGATAATACATCTTTGCACTTGTCGTGAGCCAAAACTTTGTTTTGCTCTTCACAGATAAGTTTCTCTTGCATGCGTGTTCTTAGTCTGTGGATTTGTATTTCTCAACCTATAGGTTTTTCTCTCTTGCCCTTCTCTCTATTTTCTGGTCTTTTTCTCTCTTGCCCTTCTCTCTATTTTCTGGTCTCCCTTGCCTTGCTTTACTCTTTAGTTCCCACCATGGCTTGCAACCTTTGCTTGCTTGCATGTGCTCTCTTGCCTGGGGGCTTTCTTCTATTTTCTGGCTGGACTCTAGGTCTTTTGTTGTTGCTTGGTTTGAGCACTTTCTATAGGATGGGATGCTTCTCATTTTTTTCTTGATTTCCTAGATGTGTCCTCTGTTCTTTTGGAGTGGGATGAGCCCTTCCTGGCTTGCTTTTGGGGCTTATCCTTTTGGGATTAAGTTGACCCTCCGTGTGGTTTTTCTGGAGGTCATTTATCTTATGTCTTCTATTGGTGACTTCTTGGCTAGGTTGTTTCCAAAGATCTTTTTTAAGGCCAAGTTATTCATTGAGCTAGATATTATTTTTGTTGCCTTTGTGTTGATGCAGAGTGGTTCAAAAGAGTTGTCCATGGATGTTTTGGGTTATCTGGCTTTTCCTTTTTTTTTGCAAGTTGGGTGGTATTCTAAGGTTCTCTTTATGTCCTAGCAGGATGATCCCCCTCATGCTCAATGGTTTACTTTCGAGGCTTGTTGGTTGTGTGTGTTGGCCTCTTACTGGGTTTTACCGAAGGGTGGTATGGCTGCTTGTTTTGCTATTGCATTGGTCTTCTTCTTGAATCCTATGGAGGTGGATTCAGCTCCTATGGAGGTGGAGTTGGAAGGTGATTGTCTTTGGCTTCCTTAGTGTTAGTGTAATTAATATTTAATTACACTTGCATAAGTTTACTTAGGTAATATTTCAATTCCTAGGTTAATTATTGTCATCCTTACCTTGTTGAGCTATCTTGTTGCTCAAGATAAGATTAGGGTTATGCATACTTGCTTTTATAAAGAAAATCATTTCATGTAATTAATGAATTCCTGAATAATAATATTTTGCACATCTTCTTGCAATAGCTTTGCTTTTTCTGATTTTGTCTTATGTGGAAGGTTTTTTGGTTTGCATGTTTGATCTTGGTTTCTAACATGGTATCAGAGCCTTGATTTGTAGCCCCTTCTCATATTTTTTGAGCAAATCAGTGCAGAGTTTGTTCGGGGTTCCTCGAGGGATTTGACCTTGAGCATTTTTCTGGTGCATTTTGGAGCAAAACAGACGTCGCCATCACGTTTGCAGTTCCCCAAAACCCTAAGATCACCTATTGTTTTGCTCAAATCCAAGCAGTTGCAACAAGAGGCAATTTTTAATATTTTTTTCCATTGATAAAAAAAATTAGGTTTTTCTATTATTTTTCCTGCATGCAAAATTTTTTTTGCTATAAAAAAAATCAAATCAAACTTTTTTGTTTTTTTGAAAAAAAAAATTAAATATATATATATATATAAAGTGCAGGGGTACAGACGACAGTCACCTCCGCGTAGGTTTATACCTATGTAGGCCCCAAGTTCTCCCAGCCGCTGGCGACTTCCTAACCGGTGGGCTTCATCGGCTTTTTTCGTCGCCCGACGCCTTGCTTTCAACCGGCGGGCTGTTTCACGTACACAAGCGGCCACATATCAACCCCCGACGGGCTTCAACATAGCCGATGGCTGCAAAATATTTTTTGATGGCCTCCAAAAATATTTGGTGGCTCCAAGCACAAAACCGACGAAACTCAAATAGGGAATATTCCCTTTTATTTCAGCATATTCCGATTGACATGCACATGGCTGCCAAATTTTTTGCAGGGGGCATTTTTTTACTACGATGGCCTCCAGGTCATCAAATTTAACATCATGAAGTGTTGACATTAGTGTGACGTCATCCGGTCGTATAAACCTCTTTGCCCCCTCCTACCCCTGATTTGCCTTCAAGGAGCAATTTTTTTCTTTTTGGCATAACTTGGGCATATGGTATTGAAATTAGGCAAACGAGATATCATCAGAAAGCTGGTTTTGAGCACTATCCTGTGGTGTAGTTTATTTTTTAGTATTTTTTTGTTTAGCTGCATTTATTTCTGTTTGAAGTCAGATGTTCATTTATGGCTTCCAAGCTCATAACTTTTTGCCACGATCTTCAATTTTCGCTATCTTTGTGGTGTTGGAAAGGTATTGAGGAGCTCTATGTTGTTCTCCATGCAGTTTTTCTGTATCTATCCCAGGTTGATAGTTATTCCATATTTGTCCCAATGGGTGTTTTGGAGATTACTTGGATGTTTTGGTAGTTGGAAGGGTGAAACTTGAATCTTTGCACTTCATTTTAGTATCACATCATTTTATTTTTTGTTTATGCATGTTTTCATTCTCTCCTTTTACAATCATTGGGTTATTGTAATAAATTAACTGAGATAAAGTTCCATTAGGGGGTTTCTTGCATAATAATCTGAGTAGAGTGTACATGCACTTTGATCTCCATCTTATTGATGACAAATCGCATGGGTTATATCTGGTTTCTTAGTTTCTTTTGGCCACATCTTGCTCTTTCTTGATACATATCAGATTCACATTGGTTCACACTTTAGATTGGGAGTTTATGGTTATTGATCCGCATTGGTTCAGATCCATCTCGTTTGAGAGCCATGTTTTTATGGTTAATGTTCTAGAGTGTTCATGGTACTTGTTCCCATGGAAGAGTTTTAGTCTCAGTTTGGCATCAACATCAAGACACACGTTTTCCAGATTCTATCATCATATCATCTACTGTTGCTTCATAGATTCCAGGGTTGTTCCAGTTTATGAGTTTTCCAGTGTTCCATGGCATCGGGTGCATTATTATGATTCTGCCTAAGTACTTCAGTGGCTCTCATTTGGTTTCTTGCAAACATAAGTATCTTTCCTTTCTTATCAGATTGTGGGTCTAGGGTTACTCCACAGTGTTCTTCCAGTGCTTCTTTGCAATAGTCATCTCATTGTAGGGGGGTTTTGTTCCACTGCGTTTTCCTTCTCTACCTCATTATTGCATTTGTACATGGGTACCTGATCATGCCTTTTTTGTTGGGACCCATTCATGCTTTCTTGCATTCATCCTAGCATTTAGGTGCATGCTTTTTTAGTCTCCCTACATTGCACTTATGGGGGGGTGTTAGTATAATTAATATTTAATTACACTTACATAAGTTTACTTAGGTAATATTTTAATTCCTAGGTTAATTATTGTCATCCTTATCTTATTGAGCTATCTTGTTGCTCAAGATAAGATTAGGGTTATGCATACTTTCTTTTATAAAGCAAATCATCTCATGTAATTAATGAATTCCTGAATAATAATATTTTGCAAATCTTCTTGTAATAGCTTTGCTTTTTTTGATTTTCTCTTTTGTGGAAGGTTTTTTGGTTTGCATGTCTGATCTTGGTTTCTAACACTCAGTTGTTGATCTTGTTGAGGTGGATTCTTCTCCTATGGAGGTAGAGGTTGAGGGTGTTGGAGTCTTCAGGCGGTAGTGGTCTTGGTGGTCATGACATTCTCTCCAATTGAGGGGAGCTCCCTCCTACTGATGTGGAGTTGGAGTTGGTTTCCTGGTTGGAACAATGGATTTGTGTCCAGTGGTTTGTTGTGTTCTCCAACTCCCCTATTGAGGTGGGGTTGTTGGAGGTGCTGGCATTTTTGCTTAAGGGTTTGTTGGTGTCTTACACCATTAAGCCGATTATCTTTCTTGGCTCAGTGGTGGCTTCCATGAGTAGCCAGTTTGTTGATGTCTGGTAGATGTAGGTGGATTCTTTGAGTATCTAAGGGTTTATGGTCCTGGTTAAAACTAGGTTGTTAAAGGGTTGTAGTCCCTTGCTTGTTTGTTTGTTGCAGCCTGTGTAGTCGTGTTTATCCTTTAGAGGCTACTATTGGGCTACTTATGGTTGTTGTTTTATCTTATTTGTAGCTTGTTTTCTTTGTTAGGTTGATGGTTCCCTTTAAAACCGTTATGTATTGGGTTTCAGGTCCCATCGAAACCTGTTTAACCCCTAATAAAAAATAAATGTTAAATTTATAAAAAATATGGCAATATAAGATCAATATATGATCAAGATAGTAATGATATGATAATGAAGGTCAAAAGATAAATACTCTAAGAAGAAATATGGGTCAATGTAGGATCATAACATGTAGATAATTTTCATAAAATAAAGAAAAAGCACAACCATAAGGATCATAGTAATGAATGTAGAGATGAGAGATCATAATAAAAGTCAAAGAAAAAGAATTAAAAAGAACCAAGATCCCAAAATATATAAGGACAATGTTCAAATGAGGATAAATACAATATTTGTGCAAATGATAAAGATGAAACAACACAAGCCCTTGAGTGGAGGAAAAGAGATGTGAAATGGATACAAGGATCGATGAGACCAAGCCTTCCCTCCAAGTGGAAAAAATAAGTAATCTAAATCAATTGGCATGGAAAGAAAACAATGTAAAAGATAGAAAAAGGTAATTGATAAATCAAAAGAGAAAATAAAAGGTCACAAAATAAATCATCAAAGTTATTTTTATTTTTATTCTTTGATTTCTTTTTCAATGGTATACGTTCCTTCTTATTGTACATTAGGTGGTTCCTTTTTTATTTCTTGTGTAGCTTTATCAAACTCACGAGTAATTTTTTCCTCCCCTTATATATAAAATATTGAGATTTATGTTTGAATGCAATGTATATATTTATAGAATGTTGATGCATTTGATAATAGTAAAAAAATTATTTAGCCTTATGGAATGTAAGCTTAGTAATGACCATTATCTATATTGGACTTAAGGTAATGAGATTATGTTGTAAATTTTGTTACAATATCATATATGGAGGCTCTTCCAATATAGTGAATTTCTAAATTTATTTTGTTGGAGGCATAGTTGATGATGAACATTACTTGTGTCTTTTGTTGCAAAGGCGACTGTCGTTGCACCAAAAGATTGACCTCTTAATGCTCGATACAACTGTTGGATTTATACAAGATCCAAGATCCACAAGAGGCAGTTAAACCATGTCACGAAGCCCAAGTGTTGAGTTGGCCCACACCAAGGAGACCAAGGGCGACACCCTGTAACAACAAGCCCAACGCAAATGAGGGGTTCGAACCTGTGACCTTGGCTCTAATACCAATTATTGCAAAGGTGGTTGTTGTTACACCAAAAGGTTGACTTGTTAATGCCTGATACAACCGTTGGATTTATACAAAATCCAAGATCCACAGGAGGTGATTAAACCATGTCACAAAGCCCAAACGTCATGCTAGCCCATGTCAAGGATACCAAGGGCGACACCTTGCAACATCCTCATTATCCACATATTTTAAATGAGATAATGATGTTGACTCTTGAAAAAAGGGGAATTTCAACAAATGTGTTGATATAAAAGTTAATCTTTAATAGGGCATGCTCACATTTAAACATAGTAGCACATAAATTTGAAAATAATTATGATATGTAAAAATATTGGCTCTAAATATTGAAAGTAAACCATCCATAAACATATGTCGAAGCTCACCATCAAATAATATATTTGTAACCAAAGCTTAAAATTTAAAAATATAATCCTTAATTATCTCTTGTTCATTTCAATTGTATTGTATAATTTAATATATGTGGCCTAGTCTCAATATTGTAATGAAAAAATCTCATGAAAGAATTAGACAAATATTTAAAGGAACTTATTGAAGCATGTGATGAATAAAATGTGTATGTGAAGAATCACTCAAGTTCAATGGGAAACCCTTAGTAAGGAATTGATCATCATGAAAATAATGGAGACACATAGCGTGGAAAATTTCACATATTATAATATATGTACATCTACCATCATACATTTTAAAACAGGGTGCCATAAATTCTTATAGGGAAGGATACACCAAAATTTTATATGCCAAAGGATTATGGAACACTTCAATATCATCATATTATGATTAATTTTTTATGTGCATCAATATATTGTTCTAGATATCAATCCTAGTGATATGAAATATTTCATATATCATGTGTAATATTAGTGGATGATGAAAAATATGTATCATCAACTAAAGCCACACTATCCTCACATATATCCAATAGAAATTCTAAAAGATCCTCACATTTTTCATCATGCTTAGGCATGTCTAAACCATGTTCTTGTTCCATAGTAGTTGTAGAATAATGTACTATAAAATAACTCTAATATATATAAAGAAATCATGAGAAGATCCAAAAAAAGTGTATGTCATCACAAAGCATAGATAAGTCAATGAGATTTTCAAAGGGTAACTATGACATGTGTAAGGTACATAATCATCATGAAAGATAATATCACCATTTTGATCATGGGAAGATAAATAATTTTCATTTTGATCATTTTTCAACATATCATCAATAGACCATGACACATGAGTTAGAGAAAAAGGAATAGCATCCTCAAGTGGAGGAGAAGAAGATGCATCATATAAAGGTATATCACTACTATTAGAAAAAAGGTCTAATAATCATAAAAATCATCACTAGAGTAATAATCATAAATAGGAAATCCTAAATTAATGTGTACAGTAGGCATGGAAGAATGATTATCAATGAGATTCATCACTTGAGGATACTCATCTTGAAAAATGGACCCTATATTGAGGGGTGTATCATTAGTCTTCTCAAGGAAGTATGAATCATGAGAAGCACATGAAGGATGACCAATATATTCATTAAAGAAACTACCAATCATGATTGAAATGATTTACTCAAATTACCATAAGGAAAAAATATGTAGTATCATAAATCATGGTGAAGTTAGTAAGGAAAGATGAAATAATATCCATGATGAATCAATATGTCAAAGGATAATGAGTTTCTAATTAGTGAAATCAATAAAATTATAAGTATATTAGATCTAAAAACAAGTGGCATATTTAATTCTGGATGCTAAGATAGGTTTGGATAAGGTGAGCAAAAGATAAGACTTGTATGAAAATCACCAGACCTTAAAATAAAAATATATCAATGAAGCACAAGGATATATGGATAAATCAAATAAAAAAATATGATGTAATTAGAGAGAAATTTATGTCTCAATACCCTATTATGTAAATGAAACCCTAGAAGGAAGAGTAGGTTGTGTAGGATTGATTGATTTCACCAAAATGTAAGGAAAAATAACTTCCCTAAGGGTTTAGTCTAAGATAATCTAATAAAATGCACACACACACACATATATTTTAAACTAAAATAAACAATAATAGTTGGTGTTGGATAAATTGATCTAAGTGTATAAGTGCTATAATTCAAAATGGAACAAGGACAAGATATTTACTTCTATGATCAAAGAATTGAAGACTATCAATGAAGATCTTAAATGTGCTGATATTTTACCTCAGAAAGTGTGAAATCTATGCTTGGTAAACACCTTTGGTTATGTGCCTAATCTTTGATATCTTTTAGAGAACATTATTGTAGGTCCAATACATATAAGGGACCATGAATTTATCCTTATTAATTTTTCCTAGACAAATCTTGGGTTTTTGCTCTTTTGCTTGCTTTAATAATGATTATTTGTTTTACTTTTTTTGTTAGCTTGTGGGATAGATGATATTGATTAATTTACTTTTGCTCGATTATTATGTGATTGAAACCACAAGGGGATTGTGCATCAATCAACCCCTACTGAGGTTGAAGACAAGAGACAAACACCTTAGATGCAAATTTTCCACTAATTGTAATACACCATATCCAAGTGTTTTTCTATTAATTGCTCTTTCAATGCTCTAGGATAAGAGAAGATATGTGAATGAGAGATCTCTTGATTATTCAATGTGTAGAATGAATGTACAACATGTCTTTAAATACTAGAACATGATATCAAATTACAAAAAGATATGTTTAGATAAACTTGAGTGGACAAGATAAAGAAGACTAATCAATTAAACTTAATTTTTAAAATTTGATTTGAAACTCACCACAATTTTGATTTATATTCAATAGACAAAGTAAACCATAATAAAAAAAACTATTTAAAAATTAAGGCATCAGGCAAATTCACCCCCAACAGTTCACCGTGGGAAAAGTCACCGCCATGACAAATTCACCTCAAGGAAAATTCACCACAAGCAATTCATCGGCATGGAAAATTAATCTACTCACATTAACATTTTTTAATATATATTTCCAAAACTTTGATTTTTTTTTCGCAAAAGAATAATTTTCACTTCATTTTTACTATCATAAATCAAATTTGTCATGGCGGTGAATTTGTCATGACCGTGAATTTTCCGACGATGAATTGTTGGTGGTGAATTTTCCTGAAACCTTCTCGAATATTTAGAAAAATAATTTAGAGACCATTTATCTAACTCTTAGATTCTTTAATTTGTAGTTGTTATATCTATCCATGGAGGGATTATTCGTGGTAGATTTGGGGGAAATCTAAAAAATTGATTACTTACTTTTTTATTGTTATGACTTTGGAGTATGTGAAAGTTGTCCCCATGCAATTGAGCACGTGGGTTAGCTAAGGAGGCAAAGCTTTTCAAAGATAAGAAAAGTAATAAAAAAATCTTGAAGAAATGAATTACCATAAAAGACCCATTAAGAATTATTTGGTATTTCATAGGATGGGGATCAATTGTCAATAACATTCTAAGATATGGATAAGTCTAACGTTTAGAAAAAGTACTAAAGAAAATTCATTCTTTATTTTAATAATAGATTATGGAATGATTAAAAATATTGATTGGAAAAAGTTTATTTAATTTCTAAATACTTTTTAATGCATTTATAATAGATTGTAGAAATATGAAGTTTTTAAAAATTATTATAATTATAAATTTAATTATTGATTATATTTATGAAATTATTTTAATATGTTCATTTTAATTTGGTGTCTCTTAAAAGTATATATCAATTATAAATAAATTCATTTTTTCAATTATTATTAATAATAATAGTCAACACCAAAATCTTTGAGATCACAATTAGTAATATTATATTACAAAAGATAATCATTTTTGAATGTACAAACACACTCACAATTATTAAGAATAAAAAAACATTGAACCAAACCAATGATATTGGTCAAACCTTTTAATCTAATTAATATTTAAATTTCATTTAAAATTTTCCTATCCTACACATTATGTAATGATGTACTATGTCTATATATGATGGAAAAAAATTTAAATAACAATAAACAAGGTTGAAAAAACCCTTAGGGTCAGCTCACTTGGTTTTGGTTGCCATCTTAAGTTAGCTGGGACATGGGTTCATTTCTTGATTTGGTTGGAATGTGTAAGGTCCATTATGCACTACATCAAAGAGATTATAAAGAACTCACTTTATAAAGAGCAATGCTTTGGATCATTGGACTAAGTTGAAAAGAAAAAAATATTTTAATTTTAAAGTATAATTCCATATCACCCAACTTTTTGACAGTTTTCCACGGGGACACGTCCCCCCCAAAAAAACCCTGCATTTCCTAGACGAGGACATCTTAGAGACTTGAGGATTTGGAGGGGACGTCCCCCCACCAGCCCACTACCAGTGTCGCCATCCCACCACCAGTGTCGTCTCGAAGACGCCACTAGGACTTTGAGGATGTTGGGGTGTCCTCAAGACGTCTAGGAGACTCCTAGTTGTCTCCAAGATGTATAATTCTTATACTTACACATCTTTTTATAGCTATTTTTTCAAGTACTATATGTATTTCAGCACCCTGCCACGCCCCCCGCCTCCCCGCCCCCCGCCGCAACCCCACCACCGTCCCGCCACCACCTCCAAACTTAGACCCCGTCCTCATGTCCCCAAATGCGCCCCCTAGTGTCCCCGTCCGCGAAACCCCATGGAACATTGCTTTTTGAGAACAATGATTATGCATTTTAATTAATAATGTATATATAATTTGATTTGTGACCGTCCGAATAGTATCTAGGTATTTTCCATAATGTGGAATGTTGTTTGATGTGAAATATTTAATGACATAATGAGCATAAAAACCTTTCCAACGAACATAGGAACAACTGGATAGTTTTAATTATTTAATCAGCTCGCGCCAACTTTTCTGCACTACTAAATTAATTCATTAAAGCTAAGATATTAATTTGGTGGGGTTACGATTTGACGGGTCATTTGAAATACACTTTAAATTTTGATATTAAATGTTTTTTTTTTTGAATTTTTTTTTGGAATTTTAAATTGATACGACGTTAGGTATGAAAACTGGCAGAACGCTTACATAATACGCGTTGAGAATGTGCGTTTAATGCGAAATCTTTATGTAGGAGAATTTGTATTGATTGGTTGCCCTTGTTAAATTTGACGGTCGGCATTGCCCATCCATATATGTCCCTCTTTAACATTGTTTATTAACAATTTTATTTATAATCATAATTTTTAAAGTATGGTTTAAGTTAATTTGGTAATATTTATATATGAGTGTAATTAGTATATATATTTTAAATATATTTATTTAAAAGATGTTGAGAAAAATTAATTTGGAAGTGTTTATATTAAATTTATGATAATAAATTAGATATAACTTTTTGGATTTAGGAACTTAACCATTCCTCTTTCTTTTAGTTCTTTTTCAATGAGCATGGTCATCCACATTATAATTCCCAAAATCCTTAGAAGAAGCATGAGTAGAGACAGGAGAAGTAGGGGAATCTAGAAATATTGGATCAACAGAAGAGGAATGAAGCAAATCTAAAGAGGGGGAGGTGGACAAATATTTTTTCTTGCAATGAAGAGGGATAGAGGAAGATGGGGAGAAATTCCTATAAGTATATGGTTGAATAAGAGAGGAGGGATAATTAGGGGGACGCTAGCATTACCAATAGTCAGTTGGGGTCTCAAGGTGGGAGCATGGTTAATCAATAATAAGATGAGGGATTGGTGCAACAAGGTCACCCCAATGCCTCTTTTGAACTCAAGAACTGAATGCTACAATGAAGATAAGATGAAGAAAAGGAAACTCACTAGACTCCTATGGTATAAGTGGCTTAGCAAAGTGAAATGGTAGGTGTAGATGGCTTGGAAGCAACCCTCCAATGTCACATATTGAATAATTTAAAGATCAACATTGTCCCATATAGGGGGAGGTAGAGAGCTTCTCGCATATCTTGTTTAGACATGCTTCACTGTTTTACCAATCTTGAGAAAATAATTTAGCACTTCCTCCTTATTTCTTTGGTCCTTGTAAAATTTATTTCCCTCCATAGATAGGCCAATGATAATGGCTATGGTCTCTTCGAATACTTTCAATTCGAAGCCCTTATGTGCACCATTGTAGATTTTTTTTTTTTACATTGTCTACTTTGTTTTTAGTTCATTTCTTTTCTTTGGTAGTATACTTGTTTTAATTTTGTATGTAACTTTTAATTTCACTTTTGGAAAAGTCACCATTCATTATTTTGGTAATTCTTTTATTTTATTTTTACTTTGAAAAGTGTAATAAATATTATATATTTATATGTTACTTTTTAAGAGTTTCATTCGTAGGTATTAATATTTATTTAATAAAATTTTGATGTCTTTATATTAAATAATAAAGGACAACTTTAAATAGTTTTTATTTTATGAAATTCATTTAATAGTAATATTTGAGGGTAGATATTTTCTTAAGTTAAAAAGTTAAACTAATAGATATAAATATGAATAATAAATACATTTAGCTTTGTGATCAAAAGAATAATTGATTTTGTTAAAGATTGTACAATCTATGATGTCTTTAAATTATGAATAGATGATAAAAGTATATAACTTTCCTCAAAATTTAAAATATTCTATTTGAGTTGTGGAGGATCAAGTCCACACTCATAGGAATGTTTTGGACTTGCATAATAATTTGGAAATTTGTGATATATATATATTCGGTAAAAGGTTGTAGCTGCTATATGTATTATATTATAAACATTAATTACAATGAACGCTAGAATTATAGTACTAGCTAAAAACCAAATAAAGTACTGGCCAAAAAACCATATAAGCTCATGAGGCAAGCTCAAATGATGAAGTCCGAAGCTCCTCCAAACCTTTTCGAATGTCGGTGATTTTAAATCTAACCTCAAGGAGGTTAGGGGTGAAGCCAATTCCTATACCCTGGGTCAACAGAGTAGGAATAAGTAAATATTACTGATCCTTGCCTTTCCCACTATGAAGCAAAGTTGAACCTATGACCTCAAAGGATGCAAACCCCAAGCCCCAACCAACTCAACTACATTTGGTGGCTTTAAAAATTCTAACCTCAAGGAGGTTAGGGGTAAAGCCCATTCCTATACCCCAGGTCAGTGGAGTAGGAACAGGTAAATATTACTGACCCTTGCCTTTCCCACTATGAAGTGGAGTCGAACCTGTGACCTCAAGGAATGCAAACCCCAAGCCCCAACCAACTCTGCTACTATTTTCCTTTGCTTCTTCTATATTTTCTAATATTTGAAGATTGGTAGTATTTAGAAATACCTTGTTGTGTCACTTCAAGGAACACATTCTCCTACGCCAGTTTGTGAAATTTGGGTAAATGATCAAATACAACACTCTTTAATCATGCATATACTCCTTAGATGATCAGACAAATCTAGATTCCTTTTATTACACCAATTGATGTGTTATAATATGAATGAATACTAAATGGTTAGAATATTCTTGGATGTCTAAAATGACCGTGTTGAATGTCTTTAAATACAAAAATATGCCAATAACATAAAAACTTATGTTTAGTCAACCCTTAGCGAGAAGTTGTTTAAAGTTTGAATTTGAGAGGCTCAAGTATATGATCACAAGATTAACTCCACGATTGAGGAAATCAATCAAACATAAAAGTGGCCAAATTAGAATGGATAGTAGGTACACAAAAATATGTGATGTATGGGTGTAATTAATGTATGAACATGATGAATATATTGAGATTTGTGTCTATGTGGATAAGGTGGGGATAATTGTATGCAAGAGTGTGTAAGTGGATAGGTGAATAGTATGGGAGAAGGGACACAATTTATTACAAAATTAATCTATTTTTTGATATGTGAATGTATTAAAGAACTCTCCTCAAAATGGGCACAAAACTAAATGGAAAATGGTATTGATATGCAAATTTTACCTTTACATTTTGCCCCCAGTTTGAGGAAAATTTTGTTGAAGTCCTTGAAGGGATCTAGAGAATTTTCAACAACATAATTATTATAGTGCAGTTTGAAGGTTGGTGCCTTCTATTTTGCAAGATCTGGAGGTTGGTGCCTCTCACTCAAAGAGATTCAAACACAAAAGGATACAAAAGGTTGATGCATCTCAAAGTATGTACCACTCACAAGCATGCAAATAAAGTAAATATTCAAACACAAAAGGATACAAAAGGGGGTCCATATAAACTAATGGACCCTAAAATATTTCATTGTGCATGTTTGTCATTTGAAATGTACTCTTTATAGGAACTTGCAAAATAAATGAATTTTTATGAGTAGCTTCTATAATGCAAGTAGGAAC
This sequence comes from Sequoia sempervirens, assembly GCA_007258455.2. NCBI lineage: Eukaryota > Viridiplantae > Streptophyta > Pinopsida > Cupressales > Cupressaceae > Sequoia > Sequoia sempervirens. The sequence continues at coordinate 121,881 of VDFB02026718.1, read as the reverse complement.
ATATATAAAATTGAACCTCATTATCAACACTCATGCAAGGGAAAGGAGAAATTATATTGTATAAAAATTATAATGAACTCCCTTTCTTGGTGGTTGATTATGAGTGATAGGGTAAATGGAGTGAAAGGCATACATCACATGTTAGAAATGAGTCTTAGTAGATACTTGTAACTATTTGGTATACACACCTCATTATAGATGACTAATATAATATGATTAAATAAACTTAAGATTATGTGCAGTGAAAATAATAATAGTGTATAAAATCTATCTAACAACATTCACAAAAAATGGAATATTATGCATACACAATATTACATAAGAATCTAAGATTTGCATGAAAAATCCTTGTGGGAGAAATATTCACCATCAAAAGATTTCATAGCTATATTATTTAGAATCAAAGATTCAATACAACAAGGGATTTTTTAGTCTTAATCTACAATAAAATCTTCCATACTCGCTCTATTGTCTCACACAAAAATATTCAACTCATGCTAACCTATTCAATCTATGAAACTTTGGCACCTTCATATGAGATTATACATATAGGTTTACACATGAAATTCTAATAATCTAATAGTCTAGTTGACGTGTTGAATACTAAAAGTCACACAACTATTTTCTATCCATAATATGACATATGTATACCACACATATTACCAAATATGATGTCTCCACATAAATAATCATTGTGCATATGTATTCATTATCACACTCTCTGAATGAATAGTTACTCACTTAATATATTGATAAGTTCATGTTTTCATATATAGGCACTCCTACCAAATCCACAATTGTGGTAGCACATACAAACACAAAATCATTTTTTATTACTTGTGGAAACTTGTGCCATATTCTAGAATATTATCCTACTTTTAAATTTTGACATATGAAATCCAACTCTACTACAACTTCTCTTGCTTGTAGTTCATGCTTGCAACAACATAGTTTTTCATATGCAATTATGAGTTCTTCTTTAGATTACTTGTATTTACAAATAAAAAACCACAACATGTAAACCAAAATACATATTATATTGCAAAACATGAAACTCACCACATCTTACCACATTACATTCTATATAAAAAATCTTCCTCCAAGAACTTTCTATACTTGAATATCATCCAAGATCAAACATTCTCCCACTTGATATTTATCTTAGGAGAAAGTGTATTATTAAACTTAAGATATTATCTCATAAATAGGAGTGGGATGTAAGACCATATCACACCTACACTAGATATGACCATGGAATTACTTATATATTTTATCAAGGAGCCAATAATATTTACGTAAGTATTAATATTCTCCATTTGAATTTTCTTCTTGAACCATCTCCCTAACAAAATGATACTAAACATAAATATTTTTTGCTCTATCATGGTCAACATGATTTCTTTTGAGAAAAATTATACTATGTTAATCATATTTCACTACTATATGACTCTTAAAACCAATATTGTCAATTCAACTATTTAACCTCACAACTTCCTTTCAAGCATGTGTTGTAACCATATATTCTACTTAAATATTGGATAATACAATTGACTATTACATCATGCTCATCCAACTCACTACACCAAACAAAATAAAAGTATAACCATGTGTTTACACCTAGTTATCAAGATCTCCAACCTAATTTAAATCTATAGCTCACTATATGTTGAACAATTTTCCCACATTATTAGTACCACAATAGTTTAAGAAACTATATATTGTTCCTTTCAAGTAACTTAACACTCTCTTAATTATTTTAATGGTCCTTACCTTACCCATGAGCCTACTTAGAACACCCACTTCTTTAGTAATGTTTGGTCTTGTGAAAACCATAACATACATTTAACTTTCTATTGTAATGGAATATGGAACATTGCTCATATCCTCCAAATCCTTCATAGGCTTAAGACATTATTCCAAACTTAATTTTGTGCCAACTAGTAGGGGTTCACTTACTAGTTTACTATCTCATTTAAAAACCTCCACATAAAAATTTCAAGATACTTCCTTTCATTTATCCATAGTTCCATGTTGGTCTTATCCCTATATGTCACCATATCAAGTATGTATGTAACAACACCTAAATATTTCAAGTCATACTTGCTAGATAATCAATCTTTAAGTTCATAAATTTATAACTTAAGGACTTCAATAATTACCATTAATTTCAACATATAAATTAATAATCAAAATGTGAGCATTTACCTACTTTTAAAAAATTATCAATATTTCTTTTAGAAAAACTCAATTCTAGAACATATGAGTCAAAATTTTGGTTTCAAATATGTGGTGATTGCTTTAATCCATATAGTGACCTTTCCTACTTGTAAACTAGTTTCTCTTTATATTTCACATTGAATACTTTACGATTTTCTATGAATATTTCCTCCTCTATGTCTCCATGCAATAATTTTATCTTAAAATTGATTTTCTCTATTTCAAAACCATATGTTTTTATTAGAAAGTAGGGAAAAGAGCCATGATCTTGATACAATAAAAATAACAGACATAAACAAGCAAAATAGGAACAAGGACACCACCAAGATAAACACCCATAGAGGAAACATGCCAGACTAAGAAAATAAGAAACAAAATGTACTAGAAAGCATTAAAAGGTGCACACAATAATAAAAAAAGGCACATAGGTCAGAGAACTAGAACAAAATAGAAAATAGAAACAATAGAGGGCCATAATGCACATCATTCCTTGAGACCATTTATAAAATTCTAGTTCTCTTTCAGCTCTTTCAAGGATTATTTCCAGTCTATTGTTGTTTCTTCTTGGTTTCCCTTATCGTCTTGAACTATCTCCTCCTCGATCATTCCTCTCTTCCTCCTCTATTTCTTGATCTTGGAGTACCCAAATATAGTGTCAAATATAGCTTGATGAATTATACTATCCACTATAGAGATGATGTTGCTTGGAGCATTTTGCATAACCATAAGACTATCTTTAACATAGTCAAGGTCAAACTTCTCTTCAATTTTAATGGCCTAGCCTTGACGATCAATAATCTACTCTTTTAGACTTTCAAAAGTTGTCTCTTCTTGTTGACCATTGTTGGAATATGTGCCTCAATTCTTACTGTCATAGAACTCCTAAAGAGCAAAGTCATTGTGACACTGTTCAAGTCTGAGCGACAAAACTGTTCTAAATCTGGCTGATAGGTTCATGTCGCCATGACAGGGTTCATGTCTTGCCGAAGAGACTATCGCTGTGACTCTCTGAGTTCGGCATGATCTTTTGGCGATTGGAAGAACTCTGGGCGATAGTTGATCTCATTGGTGTAACTCTCGGGTCACGGGGAGATGTCTCAGCGAAAGTCTTGAGTCTTGCCGACAGATGTCTTCGGGCCAGCTTTGGAAGCTCGATGAAACGTCATGGTGAAAGTCTCATGTCTTGCCGACAGAAGCCTTCGGTAAAGCGTAGTGAGCTCGGAGAAACGTCATGGCGACAAACACAAGTCTTGGCAATCTGCAGAATGTCTCATTGATGTCAGGCTATCATATGGTTATCGAGATATCTCAATAGCTTTGTTATGATGTCCCAGTGACATTAAAATGTCTTGTCGATGATGAGATGCTTTCGGTATAGGTCTTGCCGAATGGTTGTCGACGGTGTGACTAAGGGCTTCGGTATGAAGTCTTGGCGAAGACGATAAGTCTCACTGACTCGTCAAAGGCTTCGGTGCAACACAAGGAACTCGACAGAAGGTATTGGTGAAGACGTAGTGTCTTGCCGATAGACTGTTTGCTCGCTGTGATTGGTGAATTCACTATGTGTCTCGCCGATAAGGGAAATCTTTTCCGATAGGATCGAATTGGACATCGTTGGTTTCGATATAACCTGTTATAGTCATTATAGCATCTTGCCAACTCGGGGAAGCTATAGCGATGATGTTAGAGAAACTCTATGGCATCGGGGAGACACTGTGTGTGTCTAACCGATATGCCAACAGAGTTGAACGCTCTTAACTAGTCTGATAATCCTATGTGGAGCATCGTGGGCCAATCACAGGAAGCAGTTTTAAAACATGACAATAGTAGATTTTATGCATCAGTTGCATCGCTGGAAAAACTGCATGCAAGGAAAAATTAAGACTCGAATGGAAACTGTCTTTGGTTGGCAATGGCGGGTAAGAATGCACAGTTGGAAAATCAGAATGAGATTGTTTAAAGAAGATTGATTCTGTTATGAATAGAGTGATGAGTTTATTGAATTGGATGAGAGCTTTTCTGAGAGAGTTTTGAACAGTGAATGTTGCAGCTACTGTGAAACACCAGAAAGTTGTCTTTCCAATTGTATGTAATTTTGTTATTGTAATACAAAGAAATATAGTTTGGTGTGGTGGGTTTTTTCCCGAAAGGGTTTCCCACGTAAAATATGTTGTTTGATTTGTCTTTGTGTATTTGCTCTATTTCTGTATATCTTTTCATGTGTGTCTTAATTGGACTGTAGTTAGAAAATTAAAAGTTTTGTCTGCTTACTCCCCTGTGGTTTTGATGTTAGGAAAGTTGTTTTCGCACCTCTGCTTTCCTTACAACCATGATCCTCCTTGTCTTCTTCCTTGCTAACATTATCTTCCTCGTGACCCATTCTTGACTCTTTCATATCCTCCACGTCAACCTCTTCAATCACATTGTCCATCTCAATGTTTGTTTCCTCTTTCATTTCTTCTACACTAATATCCACTAAATCTTCATCATCCTTAACATTATCTTCTTCTTTAGACTCACTATTCTCCAAGATTTCTACTTCAAAATGGGGAAGGAACTCATTGGATGAATCTTTCTCCTTCTCCTCAAAGACGAGCTTCTTACCTATTTTATCTTTTTCTTTTTTATGGTCTCACACTAGCCAACCAAGTAGACCTTCGCCCTCCAGACTATGAAGGACCAAAACTTCCATTGCCCTTGTCATTAAAATTTGAATCATCAATAATTTTGATAGTTTCATTCTTTGACCCATAACACTAGTTATTATACCATTTCTTCTTCTTAGGTCCTTAAGAGATAAATTAGAGGGTTTCCTCTTTGTCAGACTAAAATTTAACAACTCTTCATCAAGAGGAGTCTCCATACCAACAATTTTTAAAACACTTTTTTGGGTTTTGGGTTAGACCCAGAAGAGGGATTTTTGGGGGATGAATGTGGTTTACTACTAATAAGATTTATCTTCAGAGGATTGCTAGTAGAGGTATCACAACAACACAACAGGAAATTAGTGCCAACTTTTGCACCAGATTTTAGTGTATTTTGATACATGAATTGAACAATTTGGCTGGCGCTAAAATCGGTGCAAACATGCATGGTCAGTTCGGTGTTGGATTTTGTGCCAACTTTTCTGCCAGATTTAACACCGAATTTAGCATCGAAAAATCATAGCACCTCCGTTAGTGCCTAAAATAGCATCGGGAACTAATGTCAAAAATTGTGCTGAAATTGGTGCCCAATTTGGCTTCCTGTTTTGCTTCCATGTCTACTCCCATTTTTGGTTCTAGTTTTGGTTCTAGTTTTGGTTCTAGGTTTGCTTCCAGTTTTGCTTTCAGTTTTGCTTCCAGTTTTACTTCCAGGTTTGCTTCCAGTTTGGCTTCTAGATTTTCTTCTAGTTTTGCTTCCAGGTTTGCTTCTAGGTTTGCTTTTGGTTTTGCTTCCAATTTTGCTTCCAAGATTGCTTCTGATTTACTTTTAGTTTGGCTTCTATTGTTGCTTCTAAAAATGCTTCTTGTTTTGCTTCCATTTATTAATTTAATGTCTTATTTCAATTTAATTAGTTAAATATATCGTGCCTCTTAAATAACTCATATGATTATAGAGTAAGTATATTTAATTATTTAACTCATATGATTAAATAATAATATAATTATTGTATCATGATCATTATCTATAATTAAAGCAAGTGAGTCAAATATCTATAATTTAATTGAATTTGACAACATCCATCCTGAGAAGTAAATTAAAATCATCATAATTAATAAATATCCATCTAAAAATCATCGACCACTTTTAATATATATAAATTGAAAAGTCAATACTAATAAGATCATCATCATATATAACTAAAACAAGTGAAAGTCAAATATGCCAGTACATCAAAAACATGTCAAAATGATACATGTCCAACAGTCAACATAAGTGAAAATGATACATGTACAAATGATATAAATAAAATTGATAAATTATGTAACTCAAATTGATACAAGTCAAGATGATACATGTCCAAATGATATAGTGAAAATGATACATATCAATATGATACAACTCAACAATATAGTATTGCAAGTCATGAAAATGATACATGTGATAGTAACCATGAAAAGAGTCATCATAACGATATATCAATAATGATCCATGATGTAGTCTATATGATCATGAATTTAACTGGTTACTATCACCAACTATCTCATCATCATCATCACCATCGTGATCATGATCATGATCATCATCACCATCATGATCATCATCACCATCATCATCATCATCATCATCATCATCATCATCATCATCATCATCATCATCATCATCATCATCATCATCCTCTGCCATGTGATCTGTACCGGTAGAACCAATATTTTTTGGATCTATATCATGTTGAGGATCATCTTGATCTTCTGGAAGACCCGTGTTCTACAAAAAAAACATTTAAAATGAAAATTTATTATTTATTTCATGCAATAATTTATTTTTCTTTTATATATCTAATATTACAACATATCAGATGAAACCATAATCATATTACATCATATCAAAGTGCACATACCATAATAAAATTTCAAAAAAGTTACAGCTAATATTGGTGAGTTAGGAGAAACTTCAACTTTCAAAAACAAAGCCAATTAGGCTGGTAGACTTGTGGATCAGGCCAACATTTGGTGGAAGAGGAAGAAAGATGACTGGAAATTTGGGGTCCCACCATAATGGATTTCAGTATTCAACCATGAGAGCAGAGAGAGAGAGCTGATATCATGTATCAAAACATTGAGCATACATTCTTCTACCTAGCGGAGAAGGAGATGATTACTTTACTTCATTTTCATTTACATAACCATATCATGGCATGGGAACCAAGAAGACCAAGGATGTCCAATTTTATGTGGAGGTAATGGATGTGTTCCACACTTCAAGAGGGGCAAGAAGGTCAACGTATGATCCTGATGAAATTGAGGAAGAACAACAAGAGAGGGATAGGAAAAATAAAATCAATACAGAGTTTCAAGAATTTGTCAAGCGAGTAAGAGATCTATGGGAGCAACCTCATCTAAAATATTTTGAACTAGAGTTTGATATATCATTTAGAGAGCTTGGTTTTCATGGAGTTCCTTTCAAAGCCTTTTCTTTTATTGTTCCTATGGTAAATTTTTTGGTAGAGTTGGTGGAATTACCTTTCTTAGTAATCACTATAGTGAGATTGAGATTGTTAACCTTGAGAAAGTAGGACTTGGGAAAAAGGAATTTGATATGGCTATTGTTTTCAAAGACTTCAAGCAGGATGTACTCTGCATTGACGCCATTCCTCAATCTTCACTTGATGGCATCAAGGAATGGCTAAACTCCATGGATATAAAGTATTATGAAAGCATAATGAACTTGAATTGGTGGCCAATTTTGAAGAGTATTATTGATGATCTAGATAAATTTATTGAAGATGGTGGTTGGGAATTTTTGAATATGGAAGCTAGTGATTTTGATTCTGATAATTCAGAAGAGTCATATAAAGGATATGAACCCTCTGATGTAGAAGAGGAATCAGAATCAGATTTCATGTAGCCACCATCAAGAGTGTTACAAGACAACAAGATGGAGGGAATTCTTATATAAGGATAGTTTTCAATGTTGTAGGTACTGGCTTTAGTGCCAACTACAAGGGTCACTTCCAAGAAAACCCAATGACTGCCAACTATAGGGAAACATTCTAGCCAAAGGAGGAATCGCCCTAGTGCTATTAATAATAAAGGCCCAACAGGATCACCTCTACGTACCTAGCAAAAGGGCTTGCGTATAAAGTGAAGACTATGTTGTCACATTGATAAAATAAAATGAATGTAATGAGTGGATTTTTTTCATACCCAAAAACATAGATGTCTGCTTGATGGATCATAGGTATAAGAGATTGAAAGTCTGCTATACTAATAGTCATTTACCATTTGCAAGATACTCTTCAGTTGAGTGAGAAAAGCTTCAATCTCATCATAGAGCAGCTCACAGATCTCATGGTGCACAACATCCACCTCATAGCCCTATCCTAGGTCTTTCTCAAGTCAAGGGTAGATGTATTAGTTGAAAATTAGATAAACTATGACATCCAACTTGTTAGGTATGGTGTATCCCTATAGATTGAATAAAATACCACATATTTGTCAACACATTTTATAGATAATCCATTGAAGTTGTTAAGCATGACTTAATTTAAAAATAATATTGATGAAATAAAAAATTAACTTAATATAAATATGTAAGTAGACTTCTGCAACATATTAAGAGCACAAAAGTATACCTCCAAACAATGAAATTTATTATCTTTAGTCCATTTACAAGAATATGAACTAAACAATGTCAAGGGTAGCCAAATATTAAGAGCAGAGCAGTGTATGCTCAAACAGTGAACTTTAGTATCCTCATTCCAATTACCAGAATAAAGGGTAGCCAAATATAGCAGTCTATAAGAAAAAGCACTTTCAAGAAGCAAACAAAATTTCTAGATACAAATATTAGACACCACCATTTGCAAAAGAAAAACAACACACCATCATAATTTTGATGCTCTTCTTCACATAAACTATGTCCACACCAACAAACATTGCTCCTATAATCCAAGCCGATTTCATGTTAGTAATTCTGGAATCCTGCATAATGTAGAGGTGTAATGTGCTGAAATTAATTGAGGTGGCTATAAAAATAGACATGGAAACAAAATATAATTTCTTTTAACATCAAGACATGTTCAGTTTAGAATTTGAACCTCCAAGATCCAGTGTCAAGAATTCAAATGGCTAGAAAATAAGAATGATAGAATTTAATGAATCAACTAAAAATTTCAAACAACATGAAATTTTTTTACTTGAGACATTGGCTAAGTAGAAGCACAAAAGGAAAAAATTAAAGAAGACTTCCACCATAGAAAAATAAACTCCCATGTAATTTGAAACCGAGAATATCAAATACTTGGGAAAGGGAAGTATAAAGAGTTGTGCAAAAAGCAAGCCTGCAAGAATAATATATAACACAAATCCTTCTATATGGGAAGTTGACTGGTTCTTCATTGGAAATCGAAGTAGTGGCAGTGCTTCTCCTCAAAAGGATCCTATCAAAAGAACAATTTCTAAAATATCACTACCAAACTCAAAATAAAAAAGAACATTCAGAACCACATGAGCTCCATACATGTACAAAGAAGCTAGGTGCAAGCTTACCACTCCTTTCTCAAGCTTGGCAGCTTGCATCCCAAGATTTGCAAGTCTTCTACATGGATCTATCTCCTCTTCTAGAGGTTTTGTAAGGGAAACCCAAATTGTATTAGCCATACCATCTTGCATAGAGAAATGAAAGTGATCAGTTTATGCAAATGAGAAGGTATAGAAAATTTTGGCATATCTTGACATGGAAATGAGGAAGAGAATCATTAAAAGAAACCTCTAGAAGTGGTCCAATGCCAATTTCAGATTTCATTCGCCCATTTTCACCTTCACAAGCGTTAGTAACTCCCAAATGCAATGGATAATACTATCCTAAGACATTCATCTCTACAACAAGCAAACAGTATGCCTGGACCATGATTACAAGGTTGCTTGCTTTCATTGAGAAGACAAAGTTGTGGAAATTTAGCTTCCAATATATGTGTACAAATTCAAATGTTGATTCCACCCATTTTAAGAATATGAACATTAATATATTGAACAAAATTTAGCATTTACTTAAGTCAAAAGATGAAAGAAAACAATCACTTGATTGATCCAGAGTATACCTAGCTCGAATTAAGAGCAACAGATACATAAATGCTAGATTCTCTGCATACCCAACACAAAACAAACTGTAATTCCGATGGGATTTAACTCTTTAAACAATATAAGAAATATTCATATCCTCAATTCCATTTTTTCTTTATGGCTTTACTGGCCTACCCATCCCTCAACATTCATTCTTAATAGATGAAGAATTAAACCCCATCAAAAGAATCAAATACCCATCAATCCCTTAACACCAAGCAGAAGGAAATTAACTCATATATTTATCCTCTGAAAGGACCCATCAATTGGTGTTTGAAATCAAGAAACTTCGGACCCAATATAACAAACATATCAAAACTGAATTCAGTAAAATTAAAAAGGTTTGCTCTATATGAGAATAGCTTAAATGATGTTCTGTAGAGGGCCTTGCATTCCTTCCCTATTCTTTTTAAGCAAACTCTCCTCTCTCTTGTTTTGGGAAAATGATGTACGCCCCTTATCAACTCTTTCTTCCTCATCGATCGGGCTTCCCTGCTTTAGCTGCAGCTGAAAATGATGGAAGCGCTCATTTCTAGGGTTTGCAAATTTAAAAGAAAGTATTTAGAAAACCATATAAACCTAGAGTTTTTAGAGTGCATAAACATATCAAAAACCTCTTAATGAAACCACGACAAGTGACTTACCTCAAGGTTCTGTAGAAATGGAATTCCACAGCTGAGCCCTAGTTGTAGAAGTAGATTGATAGAGAAGAATGAGGTAAAGCTGCTTTGAGTGATCCAAACGCTCAAAATACTATTGTACTGATAGGTTTGAAGTAAGATAAACTTGGTACATAGGTTTGATCCTATATAGGATACATTGATACTTCAAAAGCATCTGATTTATTTTTTTTAATTAAAAGAAGTCATTATAAACCCTATATAGGATACATTGATACTTCAAAAGCATCTAAAGGAATTTGAGATTATGTAAAAATATGTCAATTAAATACCTAGATTACAAATAGTAGCACGAACATTGTAACCCTTGTTGATCAGAGCATGAAACAATGAATCATATGCCTCCTATCACACACATCTCCTTACCATTCTTTGTCATTCTTTACTGAAACACTTCTCCATTTTGGTGGGATATGCTTGAAAATAAGGTTTCAACAAAGGTTTTATTATATGTTTATTAAAATGAAAACTCCATTCTGGCGGGCTATGTCTGAAAATAAGATTTCGACCAAAAATTTAGAGTATGTCTATTAGAGTTTTAGAGTATTTTGGTAGGCTATATTCAAATGGATTGTGACTGGTGTGATTTGTTGCATTTAGTGTTGTAAATTGTAATGATGTCACGATTACTGTATTACCATTGTCTCTTATTATACCCGTTGTGGTATGGCAGTGTTTTTCCTTTCCCTTTTGTTGTTTACCACACTACCGCCTTGGTCAAGGCTTCTTGTTGTGGGGTTGTAGTGTATATTGCTTTACCGCATATGTTGCTCACCTTCTCGATGGTATAGCGGTGTATGCTTTTCATCATTACTTGAAGAGTGTTGATGAGACAATCTTATTTGTCTTACTGACATCTCAATGTCTCATCAACATTAGATCTTATGTTCCTATGATGTTGGTTTCCGGTGTTGGTGAGACAAGTTAATATGTCTTGTTGATATGCCACTGTCTCATCGATATTTTCCTTTGGCGGTATTTCCTTATATATCGATGTAACTCTGCCATGTCGGGGAGACTCGTGATTATTGCTATGGTATGGCAGTGTTTTCCCCTTCCCTTCAACTGTTTACTGCACTACCACCTTGCTTAAGGCTTCTTGTTGCGGGGTTGCGGTGTATACCACTCTACCGCATATGTTTCTCACCTTCCTGACAGTCTAGTGGTGTATGCTTTTGATCATTACTTGAAGAGTGTTGATGAGACAATCTTATTTGTCTTACCGATATCTCAATGTCTCATCGACATTACTTCGTTATATCCAAGAGTTGTGTTTCGTCGAGCACTTGTAGATATACCTTTTCGATGTGACGTAAGTGATTCTCTCCTTGATATGCCTATATCTTGTTGAAATTTCACTATTTTACATCATCGATGAGACATATAAATAAGTCTCTTTGACATAGGGGTGTCTAAACCGGCATTAAACCCGAAGCTAAATTCAGAGCTAAAATTGGCTCTAAACTCGAAGCTAAACTTGGAGCCAAAGGACGCTAATGGCGGTGCCACACTCGAACCAATATCGACGCTAATTTCAGCAAAAAATAGCACCAACTTGTCTTGATTGATGCAAATAAATGCCAAAAATAGTGCCATCCGGATAAATAGCATCAACGTTTTCAAAAAATTGGCAAAAAAATACATTAAAACAGTGGGTGGAAGCAAAAAATGGAGCAAATCACAAGGATTTGTTGTAGTGTATAGGGAATTTTTACGATGTAGAGAGAAGCACATATTTGTAAATAGATAAGATAAGACCCTGGTGAAGGGGCGAAGAAGCACCCTTGTTTACACATTCATGTAAGGAAGATAGAATATAGAAAGGGACATTTATCTTTTATTTATGCCTAATATGATTCAATAAAGGAAAGTGGTACCCATGCACAATTTTCAATCTACCCTCCAAGGTAAAATACCGCATAACATGTAAACTTACCATTCAAAACCATATATGGTAACTATGAATAATATCATCATTATAGAAATCCACTTATCTATAAGAGAATATCTCACTAAATTATGTTTCCCTACATTGAAATATCCATTTCCCACTAATTAACTACTCTAGTAATCAATGTAATTTGAATTTATTCTTTGACAATACTTACAACTAATGGTTTTGTGCCCTTAGGTAAATAAACCAATCCCCAATTCTTACACTATGTCTATGCAAACATATATCCATCCATGGATTTTTTCCAAGACTTATTTTCATTAGAAGTGAGATTATGTTCTATTAAACTCAATTAACTGTCAATGAAAACATTGTTAAATGAGCAAGACAATTGAGAGGGGGGGTGAATCAGTTGTACCAAATTAAAAAATCAATACCATCAATAATAATTAGATCCTAAAGCATACATTAAACCCTTAATTTGTTATAATGTTTAAACATGAAAAGAAAATAACATAAACTAAAACAACCAACACCATACACAAGACAACACCAGATTTACATGGAAAACCATAGAATGTAAAACCACAATGAGGATTAGTGACAATATAAGTAATTGCAAAACCGGTACAAAGAGGCTCACTACCAAAATAGGACACATTGTCTAGAAAGAATCATAGCCCAAGCTCACTGTTATAATAAAAAGAAGAAAGAAGATAGAATGTTACACAAAGAACACAATCTCAATGCAACAAAGATTCCACCACAACAGCTCCAACAACACTTGCAGTCTTCAAGAGATCAAGATACCTTAGCTCACTACATTCAACAATCTTGCATTATAGCTTGCACTACATTTCACACTTCTACTTAATTTTGCATCACAACACAATTCTATTCCACATCTCGCATCAATTCACCTTGCATTTATACCATCCACAACTTGAAAAACATCTTCAAGTTGGCTACACTCACCTCACACTTTACAAATTCAAAATAGGGCGGGTATGTGCGGGATCATTGTGCAAAAATAGGCCCTTAAGTGGCAAAAATTTAGAAAAATCAGTGTTAGGCAACTTGACATAAATATTTGAATAAGTTATCTATATTATTTCAAAAATATGTAAGAATAGAATTTGTAGAAAATTGAATGTAGTTTCTAAAATACTAGGTTTATTTAAAAATAAATAAAATCTATTTGGTGAAAATTTGAAATTTCAATGCAGAGTAATTAAATTTCGGGGAAAAATAAGAAGTAGGTGTCTCACCACCCTAACCATAATAAAATGATAATATTTTTTTGTAATATTTTATATAAGTAGAGGACTCATGTCCGGATGCGATGCATATTTTTGTAATTTTTTCCAAGTAAATAATTAATTATGAATTTTTATTACAACTTTTAGAAAATATAAAAACTTGTCGTCTGACCACCTTAACTTGGTCAAAAATTCATGAAATTTAATTTTTCGTTTTTAATCCTATAGTATGTGAAGCATAGAATGTGACGCATGTTTTGGATTTAAAAAATATGATACCGCTTGAAAGTTATAGATGTTTTTCAATCAGCCTATCGATCAGGACTTTAGTCGTAATTCTAATAGAAAATGAATAATAATTATTTATTAAATTCAAATTAAATTATAATTTATATTTTGGAAAGATAAGAATCTCCTCTAAAAACCCTTTTCGTTTCATTAATTTTGGGTGAAAAAAAAGTCGTCAGCCACATACCCTACAAATATTGCCACTTTTTGGCACACCATGATCCTGCATACCACGGCACTAAGCATTCCCATAGCAGATAGGAATGAAAGTGGACCAATACAGAACTTAATTAGGACCCAAATCAACACTCACATGCCACACTATTCCTTCATTAATGCTTGAACATCTTCGAATGTAGTGTAAACACTAGGTCAGTCGTTACATGTGCAAACACCATTAAAATTTAAAGTACACGCTTCCTCAAATCCAAGGATGACGTGAGAACCACACACCATGCTTCATCATGATTTAGAATATTCCTCTATCATCTTGGAATCCATCAAACTCGTTCACAACAATTCACACCTTTAGAATGTGCACACCTAGTACACTTAAACTACACTACAAACACTACAACTCTAAAATACATCTTCGGGAGCACCAAACCATGAATCCTCTTGATGTACGAAAGAGATGAACACCATCAACATACCTTCAAAATTACAAGACTTGAAGAACAATTGTGGAGAAACGCAAAGAAAAAAAAATTCTCCTAGACACCTTTGTAAGCAACACTACAAATCCAGTTCACATACTGGTGAACATAACCTCTACACATTGATCCAAAAGCCAAAATTATGGATATAGAAAATCTAAACACCTATACCCAACATATATAAACCACACAAGAATATATTCAACCCAGAAGAAATGTGAAGCGAAACCAAAACACCTCTGCAACACCCTGTGTCCTAATTTTATTAATTTTCTCAATATTATCAACATCTTTATCACTACCACAATCATAAAAAAATATTTTTAAAGTAACACTAGTAACTTAACTAGTGACAACATAATGCAACTAATCAAAGCAACAATCTCTCTCAACCACTGCACAACTATCACCAATGAAAACACAAGCTTGTTGACATCAATGACAACACCTTCATACTTGGAATAATCTCCCCCTTTGTCATTGATTGCAACAAAAGATGTGAAAAATCATCAAATACAACATACACAATATTCCTTACAAGATTATCTCTCTATTATCTCCCCCCCTTTCAACCTTTTTCTTTTTCACATGACATATCTCTCTCCCTCTGTATAAATAGACTTTTTCACATGAATCTCTTTCTCCCCCTTTAACATCAATGGAAAAGGACAAAATATTTTGCATTGTTCTCCTCCTTTGAAATAGAACCAAGATACTTGTAAATGCTTTGAATACTCTCCCTTAGGAGTACACACCAATCAATTTAGCAACCTTTGCACAATGACAACATATATTCCGTACTGCAACAATGTCACAACCTACTCCCCCTGAGAGCTATCCACCAACATCCATATAGACAATGAATGAATCCATAGATCCACTGCACTAATGCATCTCCATATCCATTTGATGTAGGAGCATCCCTGGTTCACAAGCAATCTTGCATCAACCAAAAATATTTGCATTTTAGTTTGTTTCTTTTCTTTTTCTTGTTCAGTTTAGTCATAAGCAGTTTCTTATTTCGGTCCGCATTCTACCACATTTTCATTTCAGAACTAATGGAGTTGTACTTAGCATCTATACATGTTCATCTACATCATATCCAATTTCTAGAGCATTTGGGCATGTTACTAGAAAGTTATCACTATCAAAAGATCAACTATTTTCTCAAAAAAGAGCATCCTGATAGTCTTGGAAAATCAATCGAAGGAGAAGACTTGCGGAGCCTAATGACACATCATTCAATGTTCTATGGTTCGTGGTCAACCTTTCTTGGGTTTCCACACTTTATTTCATTCATTTGCAGAGGATTCCTATCCATTTAAGTCTGACCTATCTATGTATACATGTTAGACATCTTTCGTGGAGTGTGGAACCTTCTTGGGCCAACAAAGAGGAATCTTATGACTTGGAGATGATATATATTGATGTAATAGATCCTTAGGAAAGTAGTTTTATTGATTTAGATAATATTGATAGTTTAGATTCTTTGTGAAGGAGCTTCATTGCTATATCTTGAGCATATTCTGCAATTGTGAGATTAGGCCTGTGAGCCCTAAATGTAAGCCCGCATGTTGCCGACCAGTTTGTATTTGAATTCTATCATATATATATTGAATGACTGAATCTACATTTATTTCATATCTTTGAGTTTTTTTCTGTTGTTTTTACTCTTGTTGCATGGTTTGTATTGTTTTCCTTGAGGACCCTCCTAACCGTGACTGCACCAAGTGGTATCAAATTGAAAGTTTGAATCTTTGGGAGTGAATTGAGAAAAAATGGTGAAGTATTTTTGTGAGATCTTGCTATGGACAGATTTCTGAATCTGAGACATGTTACTTGTGTCACAACCGATCGCTGATTGTGAGGCAGTTGTCACCTTGTAGCTTGATTGTCGAACTTGAGGCAGTTTGCACTTGATCCTAGGAAGAGATGTTGTCAAGGAGAATACCTATTGTTGGTACAATAGCTGGAAGGATAGATGAGATGATGGAATTGATGAAAACCATGCAAGTTCATCTTGCTGTTGTTGAAGAAGATATAAGAAGAGGATTTACACCTAGACCTAATGTTGAAAGTGATGATGATGATGAATTTTGATCCACTGATCAAAATGGCAAAAAACTAGGAGATGAAGGAGAAAATAATTAGATCAAGTGAAGATGTTGCAAGCTATTTCAAAGATTGGAGAGATCTAGAGTTGATGTGTTGAACTATACTGTAATTTAAATCTTGAGGATTGACTAGATAAATGACCTCGAAGAATACTTTGAGTATGAAGAAATTGAAGATCCAAAGAAGGTGAAATTTGCAAAGACAAAGTTGAAGGGATATGCTACTATTTGGTGGAAAGAAGTACATTTGGATATTAATAGAAGAGGAAAAGAAAAGATTACAAAATGGGATAGAATGGTGACAAAGCTAAAGAATTAGTTTATACCTGTTGACTATGAGTTGGAGTTGTTGAAGAGACTACACAATTTGAGACAAAAGGAGAAATCTATGAAGGAGTACACTGAAGAATTTCATAAGATGATCATAAGGACTGGACATAGTGAAGAAAGCAA
This sequence comes from Sequoia sempervirens, assembly GCA_007258455.2. NCBI lineage: Eukaryota > Viridiplantae > Streptophyta > Pinopsida > Cupressales > Cupressaceae > Sequoia > Sequoia sempervirens. The sequence continues at coordinate 104,554 of VDFB02026718.1, read as the reverse complement.
GGAGAAAGTGGCTAGATACATAAATGGACTAATATTGAACATTCAAGAAGAACTGAGTTTGCTAAGGATGACTACATTGGAAGAAGCATGTCAGTTTTCTATGAAAGTTGAAGAGAAGTTGAATAAAAAGCATGAGTAGAGAAAAAGAGGTAGAGGAGGTAAATTTCAGAGAAGCATAACATTTTCTAGAGGAGAGAGATCTTATGCAGAGGAGAACAAACAAGAGAAAACATTCAAGAAAGAAGATAGAGATAACAATGTAGATTTGAGAGATGACATAACCTTCTATTGGAGAGGAAACCCTAATGCATACTAGAGTGAAGGATACCTAAGAGAAGGAAGAGGAATTGATAGGAGAGTATTCAGAGGAACTTGTTTTAAGTGTGGAGGTGAAGGACATAGAGCATTTCAATGTAATCAAGGAAGTACAAGCAAAAGGATAGAGAATAGTGGAAGAGCGGCCTATGTTGAAGAAGAACTTGTTGGATCACCAAGTTCGGTTGGTAAACTTGAGAAAGAAGAATCACTTTTGATGAGTAGAGCAGTATTTCAAACAAAGACAAATGAAGAACCACCGCAGAGGAAACGTTTGTTCAAAACCATATGCAAATCAAGAGGTAAGTGTTGTAAAGTTGTAATTGATAGTGGTAGTTTAGATAACCTAGTTTAGAGGAGATGGTGACTAAGCTGAAGTTGGAAATATTGGAACACCATAAGCCCTATCAAATAGCATGGATTTAGGATGATCATAAGGTACTGGTGAGTGAACAATGTTTGGTGAAATTTCATATTGGAAATTATCATGATGAAGTCTTGTGTGATATTATGCCTATGGATGTATGTCATATTTTATTGGGTATACCTTGGTAGTATGATAGAAAAGCTATACATGATGGGAGGAAGAATAGATATACCATAACATCAAATGGAAAATGAATCACCTTGATTCCTTTGGAAGATTATCCTAAGAGTGAGGTGTGTGGGAATGCTAAAATCTGTTTGGTAGATGGAAGAAATTTTTTGGATGGTTTGAGACATGAGAATATGTGTTATGCTTTGATCTGTAAGAAGCCTAAAACATTGAAGAAGGAGAATGAAGAATCACAGCTGAAAAGATAAAAGATTTGTTGATAGAGTATGAATGCATCATATCAGATAATGTACCTGAAGGATTGCAACTTGTAGGAAGTATCAATAATCACATGGATCTTATACCTGGAGCTAGTTTTCCTAATAAAGCAACACATAGAATGACACCAATAGAGAATGAAGAACTAAATAGACAGATACAAGATTTGTTGAGGAAAGGTTTGATCAAAGAAAGCTTGAGTCCTTGTGCAGTACCTGTAGTATTAGCACCTAAGAAGGATGGAGAATGAAGAATGTATATAGATTCTAGAGCAATAAACAAAATCATAGTTAAGTATATATTCCCTTTGCCTAGGATGGATGATATCATGGATTGTTTGAGTGGAGAAAAGTATTTTACAAAGATAGACTTGAAGAGTGGATACCACCAGATCTGAATCAGAGAAGGAGATGAATGGAAGATTTCTTTTAAGACAAATGAAGGGTTGTGTGAGTGGTTAGTGATGCTTTTTGGATTGAAAAATGCACTGAGTACTTTCATGAGGTTGATGAATAAAGTCTTGAAGATATTCTTGGGTAAGTTTGTGATTTTATATTTGGATGAAATTCAGATTTTTAGTAAGACAAAGGAAGAACATTTGCAACACCTGCGATAAGTATTGCAAAGACTAAGAGGAGAAATTGTTGATAAACCTTAAGAAGTGTAGTTTCATGAAGGAAGAGTTGGTATATCTAGGATTTGTGATTTCTACAAAAGGATTGAAGATGGACCCTTAGAAAGTAAGAGCAATTGTTGAATGGCCTACACCTGAGAACATTGGAGAAGTTAGATCATTTCATGGATTAGCTAGTTTCTACCAGAAGTTCATCTAAAATTTTAGTTCAGTATGTAACCCTATGACAAAGACAATGAGAGGTGACAAAAAGGACTTTAAGTGGACATCTGGAGTAGATAAGAGTTTTGAATTATTAAAGCAAAAAGTGACAGAGCAACTTGTTTTGGTATTATCGTATTTTAATAAGGTATTTCAAGTTGATTGTGATGCAAGTAGAAATGCAATAGGAGCAGTGTTAAGTCAATAAGGTAGACCTATAACATGTTTTAGTGAGAAGTTGAATGATGCAAGGAGAAGATATTCAGTTTATGATTAGGAGTTCTATGCCATAATTCAAGCCTTGAAGTAGTGGAGACATTACTTATTTCCTAACGAGTTTGTGTTGTATACAGATCATCAAGCTTTGCAGTATTTGAATAGTCAAGGTAAGTTGAATCAGAGACATATGAGATGGGTAGAGTTCATGCAGATTTATACTTTTGTTTTGAAGCATAGGGGTGGAAAATCAAATAAAGTTGTTGATGCATTAAGTAGAAGGAACTTGTGGACAAAGATGAGAGTTGAAGTATTAGGTTTTGATGAATTGAAGCATATGTATGAGGGAGACACTAATTTTTCAAAACCTTGGAAAGCATGTAAGGAACTTGTTATGACAAATAGAAGCAAGTGATTGGACTATTTCATTCAAGAAGATATGTTATTCAAAGGAAATCACATACACAATCCCACCATATTCACCACATTCCCGAAACATGTCAACCAATGATTTAGTCATTAACCAACTTTTGCAAAGTAGAACCTCACTTCAACAACAAATCTCAACATTGAACCAAAACCAAAATGGAAAACCATTGCAATATTTGAAAACAAGCCCATTGTCACTTGAAATATTGAAAAAACTATTGCCACAAAATATAGAGATACCCAGATTTGAAAAGTACAATGGTAAAGGAGACCCTAGTAATCATATATCAACATATACGACCTTGTATAGTGACTTCATTCTTGAAGATAAAATCTTGGTTAAAATATTTCTTAGGTCATTGAAAGACATGGCTTTAGAATGGTTTTGTTCATTGCTGAATAACTCAATCCACTCTTTCAATGAACTTGTTTAGGCCTTCCTCCAACATTTCTAAATAAACATTAGACCTAAAATTACATTAATTGATTTAGTGTGATGTAAATAAAGGAAAAATGAAAAGGTAATAGAACTTATAGGGTGCTATTAGTTTCTTTACTCACAAATCAATCTTACTCTTCCTGATGCAAATGTTCAAAGAGTGTTCATTGAAAATTTTTAACCCTACATAAGGGATAAGATCTTGTTGATGAAATTTTTGTCCTTTATACACTTGTGTATGGCCCATCGAGATTATCAAATTTTGGTTAGTTATTATGAAGAAACATCTTCATCAACTCCTACTAAGAAATATGAATCCGTACCTCAAAATAACTATCAACCATTCAAGAAGCAAAAAATGAACTTTATCAAGTTACATACACCTCAAACAACCAACCACATTGAACCTCAAGTTGTTGCCATAACTTCAACCCCATACCTATTTAAATTGTGAGATAGACAATTTACCTAGTTTCTTGACTCCCTCCATTTGATCATGTTGCAATTGTTGAACAAGAACTTAATCTGGTTGCCTTTGATTAGACGTATGAATACAACAAAACCTCTACCTCCAAGTTACAATCCAAATAAATTTGATGAATATCATCGCACAAGTGGACATGATATAGAATGATGCATGTGTCTTAAACATCAAGTGCAACTCATGAATTTTAATCACATGCAATTGGGTGGTGTTAATGATCAAGGAAATTAATTTGTTGCCCCACCTAACTAAAACTAGAAAGTTTTTACCAATCCGATGCCAAACCATTCATCCAACTTTGTGTAAGATTGTGATGTTAAGAATGATGAGATGAATGTGGATAATACTGATGACATGAATAATGATAAGGATGAAAATAAGAGTGATGAAAGAGTGATGGTGAGGATGGTTTACAAGACATGGTCACTCTCATAGATTTTCAACCTTGTTAGGGTGAAACCACTTTGTTACCCAACATTTCTTTCACCCATATTGACGTATCCATACATGCACCCGATGGTAAACCACTTTGTTACCCAACATTTCTTTCACCCATATTGACGTATCCATACATGCACCCGATGGTCCTCTCTATACTACCAAATGAATTAATGATAAGCCTACAACTAGGATACTCATTGATCTTGTGTGTATAGAATGCGATCATGAAGGAAATCTTGTTTGTGCATGAGCTTTATCAAGATTCTTATGAACAATTGAAAGCATGGTTGAAAAGTCATGATGGTTTTGCTCGCCCTATGATATGTTTGATCACCCTTCCTCTTAAGGTTGGACCAAAACAATTAGATGTATCATTCTCCATCATCCTGATGTAAAACCATTTCCATGTGAAGATAGGCTACCCATGAATACAGTCCATGAATGTCATCCTATCAATTATTCACAAGTGCATAGAGTTCCCATTTGAAAATCAAATTTTTGCAGTGCATCTTGTGGGTTTAATCCTTTGTCCTCCCGTGGAAAATTTTCATTAGATTTATTTTGGCCTCAACCTATAGAACCTATTAAGCCTTGTGAGGATTTCTTTTTCAAGACACTCAAAAATTTTAAGGCAAAGTGCATAACAAATTTATCTCTTACCAATATCCCTGAAAATGATAAGACTATGATTGTTCCTTCTCCACCAATTATGGATGAACCCATGCTTGAAGAAAAGACTCTTCCAAGCCAAGGTAAATATACCATATTTCCTCCACCCATATCATATAAAATACCAAGAGACAATAAAATGATTCCTTTTGTGCCTCCAAAGGTAAAGCAGGTGTATAGACTTGAGGAGACAATGGTTTCTCAACCCCTAATGGTTCCTTAAATTCCCCCCTTAAGGAAAGAAAAGAGACCAATGGTCAAGAAAACTACTCCTACCCCATCACAAATTAAGAATTGTGCAAGAAGAAACCAAAATGCTAAAGAGCGTAGGTGAAGGCATCGTGTTATTGCTTGTTAGTTGGAATAAAAGAATAAAATAGTACATAATAATCAAACACTCATGCAAGCAACTCAAGAAGAATTAAAAATTTCACCAAAACAAGACATGGACCTAAACGATAAAGTGAAACAAAAACATACAACTACCATTGTTATAAAAATTCCTATTGCAATTAAATTGGATGGTGAAGATGAAATTACTAAAATTGATGAACACATGCATAATGAGCTTAATGTTTTGTTTTTAAAGTCTATGAATTTAGATAGGGGCAACCGTGATGATCCTTCTAATGAAAGTGACACACCGTGTTGAACCTAGAGATTCCCCTAGTATGAAACTTGGTGTAGTCCCTTTAGCTAGTTGTCTACCTTCCCTATATGATGAGCAAGATTGGGATGTGGATGACCTGCTTTAGGTTGACTCGCATGTGCAATACTCCTTTATGTTTTTTTCATGTGTTATTTGTGTTGTCTTACATGTGATGTGATCTCATGTGTTGTGATGTTTGGTGTGCCTTTATGTTTGTGAGTTTTCCTTGGATGACCCTTGTTGCTTTGTTGGTGCAAGGATACAAAATAAATAGATATGTCGTGACATTATTCTATTTGTATCTACATTCTTTTATATGTCATAAACTTTTCCTTTTATTTTTGTCTTGTGTTTTCCTTTTGGGGACAATGCAAGGCGTCGAGACATTTAGGTATCTTCCATGTTGACCCAAAATATTATTTGTTTTATCTCTATGTGTCATTCCTCCATTGTGTTCGTTGTTCCACACATATTTGTGGAATGATGTTAGTTCCAAGCTCTATTATATCACTCTAGCAAAGAGGTATACTAACACTAGATTCATGGATCCCTTATGTATTCATATTCTATGTATTTTTTTTGTATTACATTTGGGGTAACCCCCTATCATGATGTAGCTTTAATTGGAAATATATCATTGGCATAGGGCTTTCCAAAAAAGCTCTCATGACCTTATAGCATGGCATTTATCATTCTCTACCTTAAAGAAATTTCTCACAACATGGTGTTTAGAAATTTATTTAAGGTGGGGGCATACATTGGCATTATTTGCTTCACTTTGTTCACATGTGTTGGAATTAGTGGTACATTGACATTAGCATTTTTACTTCACTTTGTTTGAACGCGCGTTGAACTTAGTGTTGTGTTGGCATAACATCTTGATCATTTTATGATACGTTATCAGAGTTATCAAGGAGTATAACTCTTGGTATGGTTGTTAATGGGTGCACATCTATTAAATAGAAAACTTCACTAGACCTAGTGTGTTTCTCATTTTTCTACTTTGTCATGAGTACACACCTAGTGAATAGCTGAATTCACTAGACCTTGTGTGTTTCTCATTGTGTTTGGGGGCTCACTTAGTGAATATTAGACTTCACTAGCCCATGTTGCCTTCTAGTTTGTGATTCAACTAGGAAATATCAGACTTTGGTATTATGTGAGTCATGAATGCCTTTGGTGTGGATCCTAGCATAACACACCTTGCTAGCCCATGATTATCCATACCCTCCTTTTTGCATTTTATCTTGACATCATGTATGTTTGTGTATGTTGTCTTGTTGCATTGCATACATGTGTGTGTTCCTTTTTCCTTATGTCAGTTTTTCATGGGATCTTGGATCTTGGGGGTTCATGCACTCCCCCTGGGTCCTTAGTCATCCTATCTCTTCAACATTTGGATAGTCAGGCCCTTCTTGACATAGATCTTCTACTTTAGTGTGAGTCTGAGCATAAGTTCATACTCTCACTAAAGTGGGGGCTAAATTTAGTATAAAAAATTATCACCCTTGATAATTTCACACTATGTTTTGTCCCCTCTTAAGTTATTGAGCCTAATTAAGCACCTAATTTCCCAAATTATGCATTTTATAGCCTATTTTTAATAATTTCTAAGAAATTGCAAATATTGAACAAATACATTCATTTAATGCTTTACCCCAACACCCTATTTTTTTGAAAATAGGGCTAGAACTAGGATGCCCTTGGGCGTCTAAGTCCCCCTAATTTGCTAGGATCCGAATTTCAATATGCCATTGCTGGAATTTTAACATTTAAAATTCAAATTGCAAATGTTAGCTATTGGGATTTAATTTGTGAGAAATTGAATAAATTCCTAAAAATACATAGTTATTGCATGATTTGAAATCTAACAAGGAATAATGGAAAATTTTAAGCAAGAATTATTGTCAGAAATCAAGAGTAGTATTTCAATAATTTATTGTAGCAATTCAAGATTCAAGCATCATGCCAGATCCTATGTGAGTTTATGCATGTTTATGTTATCATTCTTTATGAAGGCTAACCCTTTTTGTAGGTTTCCAAGTAATTCAAACAATCAAGCAAACAATATACAAGACCTTGGAGTGATGTACATGACTTCAGTCATTCAAGGAAGCCATTGAAGGGTGGTGAGTTGCAACACTTTGTTGATTCATCAGTCCTTCCTATAATTTATCATTTAGGACTATCATTGGCATTGTGATTGTGGAAGTGGAAACACTAACACATGGTTTGACTAAGGAAAGCCCCTGAAAGGCATAATATTTCTTCTCTTTTGAATGCAAAAGTCCTAGGTTTGGAGAGGATTGAAGGAAGTTTAAAGATCATTTATCCATTGTTGCATTCAAAGCCCTACACCTTTTCAACTCACAAAAAATCACCTACAAAATTATTCAATAGTGATTTGACAAGTCTGCAAGTGGAAATAGGGATCTAAAAACTAACAACAAAGGATTGTAAAAACAATTTCAAAAAAGGGATACAAGGACCTAGAAACCCTTGGGTGAATTTTTCCACATATTCAAACCAACACCAAACTTTCAAGATAGGTACACATCACTCTACCCTTCCTAGATCTGCATGTAAATCTCTATTACAGTCAATTTCAATTTTTGGAATCTTGCATTTTTCATATTAGGGCACATAGTCTAATTAGGTTAATCAAGGCATATCAATTCCATTCCATTCCAAGACTCAAAAAGATACAAATCCAAGTCAAATTGGCTCACCTTCATGGTTGAAATTCAATCTAATCACTTTGTTGATCTCCTTCTTAATGAAACATTAGAAAAATATACAACACACAAAATTTGAATCCTATGTTTTACACTTTAGACCTAGGGTTCTATTTTCTATTTTTTTCAACTTCTAAACATGAAACTTGAATCTTCACTAATACTAATCGAGCAATAATCATGAGCACACATTCACACAATAGAACACCATATATATGTGGAAACCCAAGATGGGGAAAACCATGATGGGAATAGCTGCTTGGATCTACTGTCCAAATCTAGCCTCACAAAGTAGGAATATAATAAGGGAATGTACAATATGAAGTAGGCACCAACCTACTAGAGACACTAATCCCCGAATGTATTTGTAGGCACCAACCTACTAGAGACACCAATCCCCAATATAATGAACTGAGCACTAGCTCTATGAATAGAACACTAGTCCTATAGAATTACAATGATAAAGCTTGAAGACCTTCAATTTTGATTACATAGCTTGCAAACCATCTAAAATTAACTCAAACACTCTACTACACTCAAGATCTTTTGCTAATGGCACACATTAATTTAAATTATTCCAATGCTCACACAATTGTCTTCTTTTATATTCACTCACCACCTTCTTCTTCAATTATACTTCACACTATGCATCTGCACAAATGTATGATTATATACAAGACATCACATTAACATTACTCCATGTTGGTTAGGGGTCCATAATCAACCAAGACGACATAAGATGGAACTAAATTGAAAATTACATGAAACGTATAACAAGTGTTGGTATGTGATGACTGATCATGCTATACTGTACACCTATTTTTTTTGCGATGTCACCGAAAAAAGGAAAATCACCGAAAAAAAAAAAATGACTTTGTAAAACCCTAATTCTAGAAGCTTCTAAAAATCTTGTTATAAGGGGTTGGCATGGGAGTTATAGTATGTAGAAAAAGGAAATTATTCGTAAGATTGTAATATGTTTTGCACTGGATAATAAAATCATTGGATGGATGCAGTTTTGTGGATGTAGCTCAGATTGGGTGAACCATGTTAAATTCTCTGTGTTGTCTTGTTTTTGCTATAATTCTCTGTGTGTTTTATTTCTCTATTTTATTGATAAAATCTACATTTAATTGTTAGATATCTTCCTTATAACCCTAAGAAGTGGTATCAGAGCGGGTTGTGTTTGATTATCGTCTGCAAGAAAGTCTCACGATTGAGTGGGAGTCTCATGGTTGAGTGGGAGTCTCACATTTAAGTGGGAGCAATGGCAGATGAGGGTAAATTGAAGGTAGATAAATTCAATGGGCAGAACTATCAGTTATGGAAGATGCAGATGGAGGATTATCTCTATCAGAAGGATTTATGGAGGCCATTGGAAGGAATAGCCAAGAAACCAGCAACAATGAGTGATGAGGAATATAAACTTTTGGATAGAAAGGAATTGGGAGCCATTTTCTTATGCCTGGCACAATCGGTGGCATTCAATATTACAACAATAAAGACAACTCAAGAGTTGATGGAAACCCTAGCGAAGTTATATGAAAAGCCTTCTGCTTCGAATAAGTTATTTCTTATGAAGCATTTATTTAATATGAAAATGGCAGAAGGTGGGTTAGTTGCTGATCATTTAAATGAGTTTAATACAGTTACTAGTCAATTAACTTCTGTAAATGTAAACTTTGATAAGAAGTTAGGGCTCTTTTGATTATGTGTTCTTTGCAAGAAAGTTGGAATAGCTTGGTAATGGTTGTTAGAAATTTTGTTTCTAGTTTGAATACATTGAAATTTGATGATGTTGTTGATGTTATTTTGAGCAAGAAAATTCGTAGGAAAAGCTCAGGTGGAACATCCACATCAGGCAGTGTTTTGAATGCAAAAAGTAGGGGCAGAACAAAGGAGAGAGGAAACAATTCTAGAAGTCGTGAGAAGTCACGAGGAAAATCAAAGGAAAAAAGGTCCCAATCTAGAGACAAGAGGGATTGCTGGTACTGTGGTAAGCCGGGTCATTTAAAGAAAGATTTATAGTCTCAAAAAAATAAACGAGACAAAAAGGAAGGCAATAAAGAGGAAAATGTGGCAAGTACTGAATCTGATGAGGATGCTTTGATTCTTTCCCTTCATAATGCTAATGATTCTTGGGTGTTAGATTCAAGGGATTCATTTCATGCTATGCCCCATAAAAGTTATTTTCTTGATTATGTCCAAGGGGATTTTGGGCTGGTTTATTTGGGAGATAACAAACCCTGTTAGATTGTTGGAAAGGAAGAATCAAGATTAAGTTGTAGAATGGGAATCATTGGCTACTACATGAGGTAAGGCACATTCCAAAGTTAAAAAGAAATTTAATTTTATCAGAGCAACTAGATGATGAAGGTTGTGTTGTTACATTTAGTGTTAAAAATTGAAAGGTTACAAAAGGTGTCTTAGTGGTAGCAAAAGGTGTGAAAGTAGGCACCTTATATCTTTGTACAAGTCATACTGTTCCTTCTACTTTAGCTATTGTAGATAAAAATCAATGTTCAGGAACGGTTGTTGCAGTTCAACAGGCAGAAAATTAGATAGTTGTTGTGGATTTTGAATCAACACTATGGCATAATAGACTTGGGAATATGAGTGCAAAAGGTGTGAAAGTACTTCATTCAAAGAATGTTTTACCAGGTCTGAAATGTGTTAATATGGATTTCTATGAAAGTTGTGAGTATAGAAAACAAAATAGTGTTAGTTTTCTCAAGGATGGGAAGTAAAAGAAAGATGAGAAATTGGAGCTTGTGCATACAGATGTATGGGGACCAACTCAAGTATCTTCTCTCGGTGGCTCTCGGTATTATGTCACTTTTATTGATGATGCAAAAATGAAGGTATGGATTTATTTCCTTAGGTAGAAATCTGATGTATTTAGAAATTTTAAGAAATGGAAGAGCTTGGTTGAGAATGAGACAGGTAAAAAGTTAAAATGTATCAGATCTGATAATGGTGGTGAGTATTGCAACAAAGAGTTTGAAGATAATTGTTCCTCTAATGGTATTCATAGGCAGAAAATAGTTCCAAGGACTCCATAGGAAAATGGAGTGGCTAAGCACATGAATAGAACAATAATGGAGCATGCACGAACTATGATATTGCATGTTGGGTTGCCTTTAAACATGTGAGCAAAGGCTGTAAACACTACTGTTTATTTAATCAATAGAGGTCCCTGTAATCCTTTGGGTTGTGGTATTCCAAAGGAAGCATGGACATGTAAGAAGGTGAGTTATTCTTTTCCCAAGACCTTCGGTTGTGAAGCATTTACACATGTAGATTTTGAAAATAGAACCAAGATTGATGCAAAATTAAAGAAATGCATATTTGTTGGATATGGCATTGATGAATTTGGTTATAGGCTTTGGGATTTTGAAAATCAAAAAATTGTGAGAAGCAGGAATGTCATATTCAATGAGAAAGTGTTGTACAAAGATTAGTTGCAACAACATGAGAAGAAATAAAATGATTTGTGTAGTGTTGGATGATACACCAAACAACAATGTTCCAGTGGTTCCTCATCCTTTGCAACAACAACACCAACAACAAATACCACAAACTCTAGTGAATGTTAGACGATTTTCAAGGATAAGTAGACCTCCAGAAAGATTTTCTCCCTTTTTGTATTCTATTTTATTAACTAATGCTGGCGAACCAAAATGTTATGATGAAGCTATGTAGGTGGATACCAAGGTTTAGTGGGAGCATGAAATGGAAGAAGAAATGGACTCCTTGCTGAAAAATAAGACTTGGGAATTATGCAAGTTGCCTGCAAGTAAAAAGGCTTTACCAAACAAATGGGTTTATAGGTTGAAAGAGGAGGATGGACGTAAGGAAAGATTTAAAGCCAAATTAGTAGTAAAGGGATTTGTAGAGAAAAAGGGTATTGATTTTGATGAAAACTTTTCTCAAGTTGTTAAAATGACTTCTATTTGTACTGTTTTAAGTATTGTGGCTGCTGAAGATTTGCATTTAGAACAACTTGATGTTAAAACAATCTTTCTCCATGGTGATTTGGAAGAGGAAATATCTATGGAACAACCACAAGGGTTTGAGGTAAAAGGTAAGGAGAAAATTGTGTGCAGATTGAAGAAAATTCTATATGGCTTGAAGCAAGCACCTCAACAATGGTATATTAAATTTGATAGTTTTATGGTTGAGCAAGGCTACAGTCGGTGTAATTTAGACCAATGTGTTTATTTTAAGAGGTTAGATGGTGATAACTACATTACCTTATGTTTATATGTTGATGATATGCTTGTAGCAGGGTCTAACATGGATCACATAAGGGAGTTAAAACAATAGTTAGCAAATTCATTTGCTATGAAGGATTTGGGGAAACAAAGAAAATCCTTGGTATGAAGATTACAAGAGATAGGAAAAATAGAAAAATTATTTTTATCTCAGGCTGATTATGTTGAGAAGGTGTTGCAGAGATTTCATGTGGAAAATGCAAAAGCTGTCAACACACCTTTGCCCAGTCATGTTAAGTTGACTAAGGATATGTGTCCAAAGACACAAGAGGAGGAAGAAAAAATGTCCAAGGTACCATATGCTTTAGCTATAGGTAGTTTAATGTACGCCATGGTATGCACAAGACCAGATATTGCACATGTTGTAGGAGTTGTTAGCGGGTATATGAGTCATCCCAGTGTTGAGTATTAGAATGCGGTAAAATGGATTCTCAGGTACTTGAGAGGTACATCCAATAAATATTTATGTTTTGGGGGCTCTAATACTGATTTAAAAGGCTATGTTGACTCAAATTTGGCAGGGGATATAGATACTAGGTAGAGTACCACATGCTATGTATTTGTAACAGTTGGTGGGACAATAGTGAGTTAGATTTCTCAGTTGCAAAAGGTGGTTGCTTTATCCACCATAGAGGCAAAGTATGTTGCTGCACCAGAGGCAACAAAGGAGATGATATGGTTGCAAATTTTCTTGGAAGAGTTGGGAAAACAACAGGCTGAAAATTACTTGTTTACAGATAGCTAGAGTGTTATACATCTTGTAAAGAATTCTTCCTTGCACTCTAAAACAAAACACATATAGTTGAGATATCATTTCATTCAGTCAGTGTTGGAGGATGGACATGTCAAGCTGGACAAGATACATATAGATGCCAATCCAATATATATGTTTACGAAGGCAGTGACAAGGGAGAAGTTGAGCTCCTCTTTAGCTTCGGTTGGCCTTCAAGGTTGAATTCAGGTATGACAGAGCAACAGGGTCCAAGGTACTTATTTCCAGTGGGAGCTGTAAGTGTAGCAATGTCGTCGAGGATTAGTCTCCAAGTGGGAGATTGGTTGTATGTGGTGACTGATCATGCTATATTGTATACCTGACATGTATCCTCGCTGGGGTCTAAAGTCGGGCTGGGCCCCAGGTGGGGGTTAGGGGGCGACAACCCATGAGAAAAAAAAATTCCCATTTTTTTCGCATCGTCACCGACAAAGAAAAAAATGACTTTGTAAAACCCTAATTCTAGAAGCTTCTAAAAAGCTTGTTATAAGGGGTTGGGATGGGAATGACAATATGTAGAAAAAGGTGATTATTCACGAGATTGTAATATTTTTTGTACTAGATAATAAAATCATTGGATGGTTGTGGTTTTGTGGATGTATCCTGGATTGGGTGAACCACATTAAATTCTCTGTGTTGTCTTGTTTCTGCTATAATTTTCTGTGGTTTATTGATCAAATCTACATTTAACTGTTAGATATTTTCCTTCTAACCCTAACAATAGGTTGTTCCTAAATCAAATTTGTTTCTACCAAAAGAACACAATGTCATGCGCTTCCACATGAACCTTAACTAAGTCCTATCTTAACACCACATGCTAACTTTGAATACCACACACTACTAGTTATTACCTCATAGTACTCGAACACCAACTAGTTGACAAACACACATAGAGAGCCTTCTATCACTTCAAACTTCTTGCATGATGAACATATCTTTTGGAAACTTTGGAATATCATATAACATGTGTATACATAATCTCCATTCAAACTACAGAGCCAAACATGCCTTGAAGAAGAAATAATGGTCATAATTGTACTGCTAAAGAAATAACTCTACACTAAGAAATTGAACTAAAACATTTTGGATCACTTCTATCAACATGAATTGATGTAGTATGATACTACAGATAGTCTTAAACTTATGCACTTGAATATAGATATCAATGTATACTTCTGCATCAACTCAAAATGATATGGCAGTATAGTTACATTTAATTATCATTAATCTCTTGAAAAGATTCCTTTGACATCAATGACAACCTTTGTTCAACAATCTCCCCCTTTGTCATTGATGGAAAATAGAAAAATGTTGGCCACACACGAAGATAGATCTGATATTGAGTTTTATTTCTCCCCCTTAGAAAATATATCATTTTTAGTTCTAGTCCTCCCCCTTTGACATCAATGGAAAAGGTCAACACTCCCACTTTGCATTTTCGTCACTCTGCATAATCCAAAAAATTGTTTCTCGAATACCCTGAGTCCATATCACACTACTTCTGAAAAATATTCCACAAGATTACCAAGCCTTCTTGTAGTAGGGAGATCAAGCTCCCTCTCAACCTATACATCCTCTTGATTCAGGAGGAGGGAGAAAAAACTCCCATCTTCTTTCAAAGAAACTCAAAGGTCCTTTTGGAAGCAATTTTGTGAAAATATATGTAGCTTTCTCCTTAGATTCAACATACTCCAACTTCATCTCCTTTTCTGCAACCTTCTCCCTCAAAAAATGATACTTGATTGCAATATGCTTTGTCCTTGAATGCATTACCAGAATCTTTGAGATTTTTATATAACTGGTATTATCACAAAGAATGGAAATAGGTTCATCAAAATCAATATTCATCTCCTTCAAGTTCTATTTCATCCATAGAACTTGAGTGCAACATGAAGCTATTGTAATGTATTTTTCCTTTGTTGTAGATGAGGGAATTGAATCATGTTTCTTTCTCAACCATTATTTAAGACTACCTCCAAGAAATAAATCTCCACCACTTGTGCTCTTCCAGTCATCTATGCTTCCTTCCCAATCTGCATATGTATATGTAGTCAAAGTGAAGTTTTCACTCTTAGGATACCACAAACCAAAATCCATTGTAACATTCAGATACTTGAATATTCATCCTTAGGTGCTACTTGAAATCTAGTTACCATCACAACTATCTATATTATATCCGATTTGGATGTAGTCACATACAACAAAATACCAATCATGGATCTATACAAGGTCTAGTCTACCAGAGAAGATTCATCATCCTTACTTAGCTTACATCTAGTAACCATAGGTGTACTTACCAGTTTGCATTCTTCCATCTTGAACTTACTTAACATTTCCTTTATATACTTATTTTGAGAAATGAAAATACCTTTCTCTGACTGAGAAATTTGTAAACCAAGGAAGAAAGAAAATTCACCGAGCATTAACATTTTGAATTCACTCTATATTGTATTCTAAAACTCCTTTCCCATATCATCACTATTTCCTCCAAAGGTAATTTCATCAACATAGACAACAACAATCATCTACTTGCCACCTTCAATTTTAATATATAAATTGCTATCCGCACTACCTCTCTGAAACCCTTGCTACTGTAGATACTTATCTAACATGGAATACCAAGCTCTAGGAGCTTGTTTAAGTCCATAAAGAGCCTTCTTCAATCTGAACACAAAATTTATATTATTTGAGCATTGAAGTCCTTTTGGTTCCTCAACATATATAAAATTCCTCTTCTAATTTTCCATTCATGAACGTAGGCTTCACATCCATCTGATACACTTTGAAATTCTTAAATGTTGAAAGAGCTAAAAACATTCTAATTTCCTCAAGTCTTGCTAATGGAGAAAATGTCTCTTCAAATTCAATTCCTTCAACCTGAGAATATCCTTTACACACAAGTCTGGCCTTCTTCTGGATCACCTCTCCATCTTTATTTAAATTGTTTCTAAAAATACAGTTAGTATCAATGGCATTCTTTCCTTTAGGTCTTGGAACCAGTTCCCAAGTTTCATTTTTATTTATCTAAAGTATATCTTCCTCCATAACATCTACCCATCCTTTCTCTTTTATTTCCTCTTTATAAGAACTTGGTTTAATATTTGATAATAAGGAAAAATGTACTTGTTCATTTTCTCTTTCAATTCTTCTTCGGATCTGGAATCCACTATTCTTATCTCCTATAATATAATCTTCAGAATGATTTTTCTACACATATCTTTTCGAAGTCTTTGTAGCAATATTCTCAAAATCAACTTCCAAGTCTTCATGATTGTTGTGGATTGGATCTTCATCATCTTCCACTTCTGAAATATTGGTAAATAGAATTGTCTCATCAATTATCACATTTACACTTTCCATAATCCTCTTCAGCCTTTTATTGTAACATATATATGGTTTACTTTTCATAGAATACCCAAGAAAGATACCTTCATCAAATCTAGAATCAAACTAACCCTAGTTTTCTTCATCCCTTTTGAAGTAGAATTTGATTCCAAATATCCTGAAATATCTGACTGAATTTTGCCTTCCTCTCCATAACTCATACGGTGTTTTATCAGATTCAGGTCTAATTTGACCTCTATTCAGAATATATTCTACAATCTAAACTACTTCTCTCCAATACATATTTGGTGGATTTTCTTAACTCAACATTGTTCTTGCCATCTCTTGTACTGTATCGCTCTTCCTTTCTGCAAATCCATTTTTGCAGTGGAGTCCTAGGGGTAGAAAATTGCCTCTGGATCCCATGCTCTTCACAAAATGTATCATATCAGTCAAAAGTAAATTCTCTCTCTATCAGATCTCAAAACCTTGATTATCTTTCTTATTTCATTCTCCACTAATTCTTTGAAAGCTTTAAACTTCTCAAATGCTTCTGACTTTTCTTTTAGAAAATTAATCCAAGTCATTCTAGTATAATCATCAATGAGCATCATAAAATACATGTCACCTTGTAGACTCTTTGTACCAATTCTTTTGCATAGATCTGTATGGATCAAATCCAATGGCTTTGAAGTCGAATATTCCTTAATAGGAAATCTAGATTTTTTTTGTTTCCCTTATGACATGGTTTGTATCTTGTAGATTGAGGTTTCTTGATATTTGGCATGTCTTGAACTATTCCTTTTGAGTTCATCTTCACAATATCATCAAAATTGATTTGTCCCAATCTTTTGTGTCAAATGCAACTCTCTTCTCTATGTACAATACTTGGGAGTTTTGTCCATTCGACTCACTAAGATGATATATGTCACTACTTGTCTTTCTTCCTTTCACAATCAATTATTTGGTACTGTATTTTTAGATCTCACAATCTTTAGCACTAAATGAAAGAAACTAGTAACCTTTGTCACACATTTGATTGCCACTCAAAATATTATGCTTTAATCCTTCAACATACAAAAAATCATGAGTTTTTATCCTACCGCCATCAAGACTCAAAGTACCTTTACCAGTAATATTTGCAACAAAATTATTTCCAAGAGTAACAAAACCTCCATCAAACTTCTTGAAATTCATGAACTTTCTTTTGTCTCTAGTCATGTGGCTTGAACAACTGATGTCTATAATACAAATATTTTTCTCATTTTGAGCATGTAGTGTAGTTTGCACTATCATTGATTTCTCTGACAGTTTCTCTTTTTGTATCTTCTTCCAAACTTTATCTGATTCATGTCTTTGATATTTTGACCCTTTTCTGTGTTTTTCTAATAAGGGAGGACTCACAAAATTGCTTCTATAGTTCCTAACAATGTGTCCAAAGTTAATGCATTTGTAGCAAACAAATTGAAATTGTATAGAGGTGTAAATGCATTACTGATAAAAAAGTTAGTACATGTTACCAAAGCCTTTCTACAATCCACAACCTTATGACCAAAATTATTGCAATTAAAAAAATGTCACAAAAAAAAATAATTGAACCAATTTTTAATAATATATGCACATGGGAGCGGATAAAGGCTGAGCAAGAATGCGGGCACAATGACAGGAAATGGGAAACTGGTGGATGAATGCTAGGTGAAGAAGGCCCCAAGAGCTATGTGAAGGATGGACATGGTGTCTCGAGTAAACCAGCGGGACTGGGAGATGATGTAATTAGGCAAAAAGTGGATGCTTTGCAGCTATTGGTGGAGGCAACTAAGCAAAGGAAGACTCAAGGCTCAACTACGTGTGTGGTTTCCCCCTCCTCAGGTATCCATCCCTCTAATTCCCCCTCGATAGGGCCAGTGGTTCCTGAGAATGGCAATTATAAACTATGCAAAAACTCTGCGAACCCATTCCATGAGTGCAGTAGCTTTTACAAGGAACAAATTTTAGCCCATAATCCCTCAGTCAGTGTGGGGTTCACCTCTCCAATTTTGGTTTTAGTTGCTTCACCTAGGAAGAATATTTTACTTGCCCTAGATCCCCCGCCCCCTCTTGCCACTTCTATCTAGATTCAAGATCTTCCTGGTTTTTGGGTGATTCCAAGGTGGATTTGGTTGCGAATCCTATAAATTTCCATTTATCTGATGACAGTATCTTGAAGGCCTCCTTAGACATGGGACTGTGGGCTTTGATCTTTAGATTTGTGGATCGGCGACCTTCCGTGGATGATTTCATTGCTTAGTGCAAGAACTCTTGGAGCAATTTGGCGACCCCTTTTGTAGAATTATTGGATTTTGGCTTCTTTCTTGTTACCTTTCTAAACACTGAGCATTGTAGTTTTGTTTTGGATAATGGCCCATAGTTTTTTGGCAAATCTAGATTATTCATAACCCCTTGGTCCCCTTTCTTTGATCTTGCAAAGATCTAAATTTCCTCCATTTCGATTTGGTTGCGCCTATACAATCTGCCCTTGGTTATGAGAAATCCAAAACTCATTGAATCTCTGGTCAATTAGATTGGAACCTTCATTAAAATTAAGGATGGGGTTATCCCCAAAAGGTACTACAGAGTCTATGCCCTAATTGATATTTCTAGGCCATTACTACATATGGTTCACATTAACTCATCACTTGGTTCCTAGATACAATATATTAATTTTGAAGGGTTTTCTAAAGTGATGTTTCAGGTGTAATCAACTTGGACACAAGATTGTTGGTTTCCGATCTAAAATCTCCAATGGCTGGCAGGCCCTTAATCTCAAAAGGTGGATCCGCAAGGAGTGTAATCCTGATGCAGATTTGTTTGGAGAAATCATGGTATGTTCTTGGATCCTCACTCCTTGGCTTCCCCAGATGATGACACCATTGTGCATGGCTCTAGGAACATAACCCATGTCTTGGTTGTGGATTCCATATCAATAAGTGATTTTTGGGACTTCAAAGGATGAGGAGTTATGTTTGGATTCTTCAAAGGACCACAATTTTCACTTAGACTAGACCGATACTATGGCTTGCACAAACACTTAGACCATCTCTTAGACAAAAAGAAATAAATCATATTTGGGAAAGAATGGCAAGCGTAGGGGAAGAAAATCAGAAGCCAAAAAACTTAAAATGGATGCTATGGATGATGGAACTCAATGGACAGTGGAAGAGCTCCTAACCAGGTGTGAAAGAAAACTAAAGAAAGGTTGATCTCATGTGGCTTTGTTAGCATAGCTGTGTTGGTTTTGTAGGAATCTTTGTGACATTTCTTTCTCTATCTTTAGTCTTTTCTGCTCCCCAATCTTGGGTCTAAAGCATTCTTATTTTTTGTTCGTTTATATTATATGGGAGGGGTCCATAAACCCTTAGATTACGCACAAAAAAAGGAATAAGTGAACCTGGTATTGTATCTTTGTCTTCCAGATCTTCTATCCTTCTTCTGAACTTGGATAAAGCCATCATTTTTCACTTTGTTCAGACTTTGAACTTTCAAAACCAATCTCTTTTGTATTCTTCTTAGCAAGCTTCACTGGCTACTCTATCACTTTGTTCTTTGATTCATCAAAAACAATATTGATTTTGATATATGATGATCTTTGATTATCAATTACCTGATCCATGTTCTCAATGCTTTTCCCAAACTTTATCTTTAGCTGTTGATTTGCATTGTCAAGATCTTTCCTTAGTAATACAATTTCTTCTTCAAGCTTCTTACAATCCTTATCTTTTGATAGTAGCCTTTCAGTCAAAACTTCTTCAATCCTATTTTCTTCTTCTACTTGAACCTTCAGATCAATGATCATCTTTTTTGCACTCTCAAGTTTATGAGATAATTTATCTTTAGCCTTCACTTCAACAATTCTTTTCTTCAATCTCTTGATCTCTTTTTTGGCATAAAGTAACTCTTCCACAAAATCTACTTCATCATCATCATTTCTAGAATTCATCTTTGCAATGTATCTTCAGTAGTTTCCATGGCCATGAGTACAATTTCATCTATTTTTCATCTCCAAAGATGTCTTCCTCTTCATCAATAGATTAACCTTCCTCATTAATGAAAAACTCTTTTGTTTCCTCTGACTTTTATTCCCTTTCTAAAATAATTTATTTCTATACTTTTTCTCAACATTGTTAGAGTCCTTATAAGGGCACTTAGCCATAAAATGTCCTACTTCACCATAATTAAAACATTTGAAAGGTAACTTACGTTTGTACTTTCCAAAAAATCTCTATAACTTTTTGAAAAAGTTTGCTTCAACTGGATCTGATCCAACATCAAAATTTAAATCAACTTGCTTCTTGGATGCTCTAAATGTATCCTCTTTTGTTATTGAGTTTTCACTATCAACCCTCGTCTCATAGGCAGTCAAGATTCCATGTAATTCAACCATTTTTAAAGAATTCAAAAAATTGGCTTCTTCAAAAATAAAAACCTTAGAATCAAACCTTCTAGGAAGAGATCTGAGTACCTTTTTCACAACCAAGCTTTCTTTCAATTCCTCACCAAGACCTCTAATAGAGTTGACAACTTCATCAACCCGGATCAAGAATGTGGTAATATTTTCTTCCTCCATCATTTTCAAACTTTCAAATTGAGTTCTATAAGGTAGAATCTTTGCTTCTTTCACCTTTGCATCACCTTTGTAGATAGTGTGTAATTTCTCACATACTTCCTTTGTTATCCTACATTGCATAACCTTGACAAATTCAGATTTACATAAACCACATAAAATAGCATTCCTTTCCTTTGCATTGTTTTCACAAGCCTTCTTTTTGAATGGATCCCTTGGAGGGTTTTCAAGAATCTCATATATCCATCTACAATCAATTTCCAAATTTCAAGACCAAGGGCCATCAAGTATGCCTCCATCCTTACTTTATAGAATGCATAATTCAATCCATCAAAGAGTGGTGCCTTATTTGTAGACAATCCTTCTTGCACCACAAAGTGTGCCATACCAGATCTACCTCAAGTTTTTCATTCTCCAAAGGAAATTGGCTTTGGTACCAATTGAAGGGCACAAAATCTACTAAGATGGGGGGGGGGTGAATCAGTGGATCAAATTAATTTAAAAATCTTAACTTTTGAACATGAAACTTGAATCTTCACTACTACTAATCAAGTAATAATCATGATCACACATTCACACAATATAACACAAGATATGAATGGAAAACCTAGATGGGAAAAACCATGATGAGAATAGCTGCTTGGATCTACTATCCAAATCCAACCTCATAAAGTAGGAATATAATAAGAGAATTTACAATATGAAGTAGGAACCAACCTACCGAAGACACCAATCCCCAATTTGTATTTGTAGGCACCAAATTATTGGAAACACCAATCCCTAATACAATAATCTGAGCATCAACTCTATGAGTAGGACACCGATCCTACAAAATTACAATGATAAATCTTACAAACCTTCAGTGTTGATTACACAACTTACAAATCGTTTGAACTTAATTTAGACACTCTACTGCACTCCTTAAGTTATTTTGATAATGATGCACAATAATTGATATGCTTCACATGCTCACACAATCATCTCCTTGTATATTCACTCACCACCTTCTTGTTCAATTATCCTTCACACTATGCATTTGCACAAATGTGATTATATTAAATACATCACATTAACATTACTCCATGTCGGTCAAGGGTTTGTAATTAACTAGGATGGCATAAGATGAACCTAAATTAAAATTACATGAAACTTGTAACATGTTATGTTTTTGCCAAAAGAACACAATATCGTGTGCTTCCACAAGAACCTTAACTAGGTCCTATCTTAACACCACACGTTAATTTTGAATGCCACACACTAGTAGTTGCTAGTGCACAATTCTCGAACACCAATTGGTTGACATGAATGCATAGAGAGCCTTTTGTCACTTCAAACTTATTGCACAATGAACATATCTTTTGAAAATTCTAGAATATGATAGAACTTGTGTAGACATACTCTCCATTCAAAACATAGATCCAAACATGCCTTTAGGAAGAAATATTGAACATAATTGTATTGCTAAAGAAATCTCTCTGCCTTTAGAAACTAAACTTAAACATTCCAGATCAAACTTTCATATCACTTATGTCAACATGAATAGATGTAGTATAAAAATACAGACAATCTTCAACTTATTGACTCAGTATAGATAGCATTGTATACTTCCACATCAACTCAAAATGATATGGCAGTACAGTCACATTTAATTATCACTGACCTCCTAAGAAGATTCCTTTGACAATCATGAACTCCTTTGACATCAATGACAACCTTTCTTCAACAGTGCTAAGTTAGCTTATAACGGTTACTAGGAAAAATATAACAAGTTTTTAATTTGAAAGTTGGGTTTAAATGTTCAAGGTGAAGATCCCCACATGGAGAAATTACTTGGATTAATTTTGCACATACATATTTGAACTAAGGCAACTTATGCGATATCTAGGGATCTTAATAAATTCTTAGGGATGAGTGGAGATGTAATTGGTCTATGATAAGATCATGATCCAAGTTTTTATCCAAACCCAATTTTCATACAAGAATATGTAACTTATAGATTTTCTATTGCACTGAAGGAAATAAAATAGAAGTGGGACAAAAAATAAGAGAAAATGACAAGATGAAATGGTGAAAAGATGTCTTTATGCTAGTATTAAATAAAAAATTGACAAAAGGGTATCTTTCACATTACATATAAAAATAAATAAGAGAAGACAATATTTACATACAAAGTGTTTAATCCTAGACCCATGTGCAAATTTCCTTAGATAAACTATGTTTATTTCCATAGGTAATAAAACTATATTTCACATTTAAATAGGAAAATTAGAAATTTGTAATAGATTTATGCTAAGTAAAAGAAATACCAAAGAGGAAAAAGAAAAAAGAACATAGCTGAAGTGTGGACGTTAACTTTGAGTCAATGATAATAGGAAGAATATGAGTAGGGACTAATCTAATGAAAAACTAACTTCTAGATTCTTTTACAATTGTGAAGATGACTTTTTGGTTGTGGACCTATCCTCTATGTGGGTGATCCCACAATAGTGTGTCTCACTTTTTGGTTAGCATGGACATTGAAAACAATAATTTTCACCAAAATTGTATTTAATAATACATATAGAAACTAAACTATTAAGAATTTGAAGATGATGTAAACTTATGATTTTTGAGAATTAAATATATTTGAAATTATAATTTTTAAAAAGATTATTTTGAGGGCTATAATCTTGTAAAATTTCCTGTCCCAATGACAATTTGATGGTCCCATCCAAGCTTTGAAATAAAAAAATCTTTGGAGAATTGTGTGATTAGAAGGAGAATGACATCTAGAGGAGCTTCAAATGAAGGTATCTAGGGACCTTACCTTGGTCAACTTTAAAATATAAATTTTTTCTTCAAAATTATAGTTTAAAAATAATAAAAAAATACCATTATTTGAAAGTAACATTCAAATGAAGGCCTACCTTCATTCAAAGGTGATTTTCATGTGACCTTTGAACAAAGGTCTTTTTCAAATTTTAAAAATCTTAATGTCACACAAGCGGGACATACTATTGTGGGTTCACCCATGTAATAAAATTGAGGTAGTCCAACATAATGAGGTAAAGTCCTACAAAATGAGTATATGGAAACATCATATAGTATACCATAATATGACAAAGTACAAGAATAGAAGGAAATAGTTAAAATGATACTAAGGGGGTTAGTTTAATACAAAATCATTGAATAAATGATCAAATTTGAAGAAATGAGATCAACAAGAATCTTACATCTAGGACAAGGGGAAAGGGGGTAGCTATGTAGAAGCTTGTTGAAATGGTTATATCCTATTTATTCTTTTCAACTTCAATGAGTAGTTAATAAAATTGTATGTGTGTACTTATCTTAACACACTTTAAATTGTTAGAATGATAAGTGAACATCTTATATAAATAATAAAAACCACAACATTGGGCACCTTGAGAGCTTACATAATTATTTTGTGTATTGGGAACAAGTACATGAAATCACCAATATTGCTAAAAGAAAGAGATAAGGATAATGAATTTTAAAAATTTAGAAAAGGAGTTGAAGAAAGACCTCTCAAACTAGTTGCATGTAAAAGAGAAACCAATACAAGAGGGATTTCATGAGGAAAATATTAGGTGGGAAATTTATAAAATAGTTTTAATGGAGAAAGAACAAAAGGATTAACGTCCTTTTGAATAAGAAGAGGAACAATACAAATAATCTCCAAATATTATTGAAGAAGCCAGAGTATTTAATAAGAAGTTAATCTGAAAGAATAAATGATTATTACCTCTCCAATAAATAGAGAGAGAAATAACACAAAAAAACTTAATGTCCATGAGGGATCACTAGATGGAAGCTTCACCTAGTAGAAGAGGCTTGTAGCAACTTTTGCATACCCTAAAAATTAGAATAGTAGAATGTTGTCCAAGAGTGCAAGAAGCGAAGAGAGTCCAATAATAACTAGAAAGATTAAGGAGCCAATATATCAAGGAACATGATTGTAGCTAAAAAGTTCAATAATTGAAGAACTCTTAGACTTAACAATGGTTTATTAATAGAAAAAATGTGAGATCCATTTACAAAATTGTTGTTATTATAGTTTCATCTATCATAAAATAGAAAGTAAGGGTTTTAAATGTGCATGTAGAGTGTTTAATTATTGTGGATGAATCCGCAAACACAAAGATTCTTTTGCAATTGTGGATTAGTTCATGCATACATAGATTAATAAATTCAAGAGAATGGTAAAGAATAGAATCAGAATAAAAATTGACAACCAAGGAGAGAAAAAAACTTAAGGAATAGGTGCAATTGGTCCTAAAATGTGCTAGGGGAATTGATTATAGAATGAGTGCAATGAGTAGAAAATAAATTACAAAGTATTCAATTACTACTGTATACATAGATGTGCAATTTTTAAAATTACAATAATAAAGACTCTTGTTCAAATCATTAAATATATATGAAATAAAAAAGAAAAAATAATTTTACACAAATAATAATATTTTAAATAAATTTATATTACTTATAAAAAATTAAAAGATACATATTTATTTTTACAATCATTGTAATATTTTTAAAATTTTCAATATTTATCTCTTCATCAAAAAATAGAAAACAGGGTTTTGAAAGTGCCAAAACCCTTTCACAATAATGAAGTAGGGCTCACACATCCCTACAAAGAGCTCTATAACTAACCAACCCAAACTTCAAAAAAGTTGGTATATTGTTTTGTATTATCCCACCTCCCCCTTCTCCCTTTCTCTCTTTCTAGTTTAGGTACCTCTCCTCCCATTTCTTTGACATTTATGGGAGATTTTCTCTCCAATTTTATTATCTTTTATTCATAAATCTTTTTAATGATAAGTCATTGTCATTTTGACCAAATAATTTTATAATTAAATTATAATGCTAGTACTTCAATTAAGATATAAATATATAACTAAAATTTTAAAAGTTAATTTTTTTTGAAAGAAAAGCAAATTTTTATTTAATTTGTTGAAAATTTAGATGTATTTAAATACATCTTTTATTAAAAAAATATGTATTTATAATTAATATAATTTACATAAATACTATAAAACAGTATTTTTTGTATTGAAACAATGCAAAAAAAGTTACATAAAGAATGGCAGCTATAAGCTACTCAGAGAAGATAATACAGCACAATGTCCAGCAAAAACCAATAACAATATTTTATTGTAATATCTTTCCGGACAAAGATCAAACAGTATTTTGATAATATCTTTTGTTGTAATACATTTTTATGGAAAAAAAAATCTGATTAAGAAACAATAACAAAAATTGTGTATAATTGAAAGGAACAAAATAGGTTGTTATAATACTTTATAAACAAGAGTACGTTAGTGCATTGAAATTTCTGAATTTGGAGTGTGAACATGCAACCCATGATTGAAAAAAAAACAGTAATGATGAAGTAAAACTAAGTTGAGGAAGTAAGTTTACTGGGTGCATTGATTATTTTGAAGGCACCTAACATGAGGGGCACTAAAAAGGTGGGGGCGAATGTCCAATCTCAACCCTGTATGTAATGTTAATGCTGGGGATGAGAGAGGTAGGTAGGCCTCAGTAATAGCGCCACTGTTCCGTCTTCCACTCTGCTGCATTTCCAAAGCACCCGACACCATGATTCCAGGAATACATTGAAAAACATTTGGCACAACTATCTGAATAGGAGAAAAAATTGAAACCCATTTGATTTTTCTTTCAAACTGGCTTAGTTTGTCCTTAATCCATGCATCATATTACTTAAAAATTAGAAAAACGAGGTCTGTTGTCTCATAGACTATTGTTGACGTAGATCTGTTCTTTTTTAGATTATTGTTACGCTAGTCTACTGTTTGATAGATTATCGTTGACCTCGTGGATGTTAAAATTCTTCTATTCTATTCTATTCTACTCTGAAGTTGCGGTGTAAAAAGAGACTATGCTACCTACTTCCACCTTGCTCAATCAAGAGCACTACTTTATTCCTAAAAAGCAATCATATCTCTGGTATGATCCAGAAGAAAAGAATTTAAGGTTCTTTAAGCATCCATTAATGAGTCACTGAATTAACAGTCTGTGTATGTTTTATGAACAATAATAGAGGCTGCTTCAATACAGTCTAAGCTAAGCACTCAGAAGTTAGACGCCCTTGCCTTTAAGAATTACTCTTTTTCACTAGGCAAAAGAAACATGGTCTTTAAACTGATATATTTAAAGATCATTACAGCCGTTGTATAAGGCAGCCATTGATCTCAGTCTCGTAATACAATAGAATTTCTGTATGTTTATACATCGCAAATTGCAAATACCTTGGGCTTTTCATCATCGGCACTGAGACTCTTGTGCCATGAAAGCTCTATGATCTGTCAGTGTCTTCCCGATCCTGAGTCGATATGTACTTTGTGCATATAAGACCTGCAACGTGCACAAACCAAGAAAACTGGGTAATAGGGAACTGAACAGAAACCTGGAGTTGTCGAGGCAGTACTACTACCTACAAATATCTATTCTACTTTTCATAGGACTGGTGCTTTTGCAGTGAAACAAATTATGTGATGATTTATCTTCCAATCCCTTCCTTATCAAACATGGGTAATGAAGATTACCTTGGAACTAGGAAATTAGTTCAGATAAATCAATACATAAACTATTGTACTTGGAAAGCTACACAACATAACAGTACAACAGTGAAATCTTCTCTAATCTTTTCTAGGTGTCTTCCATTGTTCTAGAAAGGCAGGTCAATAGACTGTATATAAAAGGACATATAAAGGATGAGCCTTTTGTACCTGTTGTGCAAGGGATTTGAGCCTGTGGGTACTCTCCGCTTGACTGCACCAAATCTGCCTCTCCATTCTGAATTAGAATTATAATAACCATGAGCCCTCCCGTTCACATTAGTGTTCCTCCATGAGTTACTCATCCTCATCGCTTCTCCTCCCTCTGCACACCAAATTGCTATAATCCACAGCACCGCCATTGCACACACTAACTTTTCATGCTTCATCTTCATCTCCATCTTCTGCTCTCTCTCTCCCGATCAAGAAAGCCCAACAAAACACCAAATCTGCTGCAATCATTACATGTTCAAAAGAAGTTATTTTAGGAAATACCCAATTAAATGCAGCCTCATTCTTCTGGTAGACGATTTAAATAAGATATGAAGAGAATATATTATTTTCTAAATCTAAAACAGTGACATTTTACTATGTCACTGCAAGAGGATAAAATTGAAAGAATGATAACTAATAGGAGAAGGAAACATCATCAAACCCACTACCAAAAGGTCAATAGGAAATCTTCATCAAATCAAATACCCAATTGAATGCAGGCTCAAACCACTGATAAATGAAAACCCAAATGGATGTATGTTAATCTTGCACATGATATTTCATAAAAAACAGTTGCTAGTTCCACAATCTGCAAGGGACTTAATGTCTGCCATCTTCAGAGAAGTATGGCTACAAAAATCTCTGAGAATTTTCTCAAAATCAAGAGTGAGATTGAAAACAACTATGAATCACAACTGATTCTCCAGACCAAGTATAGTTGTTCCACAATCTACAAGATGCTCTATGAGTACCCTCTTACAAGAAGCAAGAACTAAAGGAAAACAAGAAAACAAAAAGCTGGAGAGCTTGTAATCAAAATTAACAAGAGGATCAACCTTAGAGAACAAAGCAGCAGCTAATCTCAGAACTCTAGCTTGCTCCCTCCTATCCTTTCTTCAAGCGGGTTTTCAATTACTCAAAATTCACATGGTCCCAAATACTGGTCTGGCCTGATAAGGTCTTATTAGGGGCTATAGGGATCAGCACAACTGGCTCTCCTCCATGTTCCCCACTATATTAATTTCAACACCCTGCTTGATGTAAATGAGACTCCACCTTTGGTTCAAATCCGTACACTCTGCTTTTACTTGTGCATCAGGCTTCTGCCAAGTCAAAATTATAGTGCCCAAGCTGATTAACACCCGTACATCTTCCTCCAACCGCCTCTACCGACTAGAGGAAGCCATTCCTTATCAAGGCAAGCAAAATGCTTAGGATCAGGGGAGAAAATATATGAGAAAAGCCCAATTGAAACAATAGAATATTAACGAGTGCGTCTACAGTAACGTTGACCTGAGTAGCAGAAGGAATGGAAGGAGAGACCGTTAAAAAGCGCTTAGATCTCCGCCCTTAAATTTCGGGCACGCGTGTGTTTTATTTGCTAGTCCTCATTTTTCGTAGGAGCGGGCGCGTGTTTAAATTTGAAGACCGTTTACTGACTAGCACGTCTTCATGCTAATACTCTCGTGTCCTATCTATACGTATGTGTAATGGTGAAAAGTGCAGACCTGGCACTCTTACTATGTTTTTTGGGGTTCATTTTCATTGGATTAGTGTAAAAGTAATATGTTTTTTCATATAAGTTGGCAATTTAATCTAATTTTATTTAAAAATCTAGGAGTTTGACATGAGAAAAATATCTTTTTTAGTAAATTTCTAGGAGTTTGACATAAGAAAATATATCTTTTTTAGTAAATTTCTAAATGATTTCATCGACATGGTTTTGATTTGAAAACACAAATTCCAAAAAGCAAGGTGAAACAATATTAGACATATAAGAGAGTAATTTATTTTCATGCACAAGGTTCATTTCTATTAATAGATATCATTTTTGTGGGCACAAAGAGTTGGGAAATGTTCTCAATCTTTCATCCTAATATTCAGAACAAAAAATGCAAAGTTTGGGCTAAGAATACAAAATGCAAATTTTTAGGAGTATAGAGGTTGATTTGGCCTCAAAAAATGTTGAGTTGGGTGTAACGCCTACCAATGCTAAACCCCAAAGGAATTAAGTAAAATGCAACCAAATTTTTTTTTAGAGAGTGGTAATTATCATAACATAATCATTAAGCAAGTTGCATAACTTAATCCTTTGAGGAACACAGGTTCGTTACTTAATATAAATATTTACCTAACTATTACATGAACCATAAATTCATCCATCCATAACAGCAATTACATCAGTAACAACAAAATAAGAAACATGATAAAATAATAACCAAAGTTACAACATCATTATGAATTCTCCTCAAAACCATGGTTACAGTTAAAGTACATTACATCATCAAATGATTACATTACAATAGCACCAAGTGCAAATATACAAAACTGTCCCAACTAGGTGGGAATGATACATCCATAAAAAGAATTCACATTAATACATAAATCTGGAACCCACGAGCAAGAATCCACTGTAACTTAGCACCGTAAAACGAACCTGCATAAAAAGAGAAAATCCCAACGGGGTGTGAAACACGATCCACCCGACCACCCCCGTGCTAGGAATCGCAGAGGAAGAGGTTCCCGACCAAGACCAACAAAACATAATCTCACAATCAACTACATAAAAAGGATTCAAATTCGAACAACAATAAAAAAAACATTAATACGAAGCAAATGACCGATTCCAGAGGATTTCCAAAAGACAACATAAACATGAATGTTAGAGGAGAGTGTCATCGCATGGCTTAACATGGAATCTCCAGACTACCTAACACAAGGTGCCGCCTCCGTCTACTGACGAATTATCCAGACAATCCGAGTGCTAGGAGCCGCCTCCATCTATGGTTATCCAGACTACCTATCGCAAGGAGCCGCTCCATAGGGTTGCTCATGCGGATCCATTACCCTTCGTGAAGACAAGGCAACGAATATGCCCACCACGGCCTTCTCAATCCCCTTTAGTCTGTGGTAGCACTCAAAGGCGGATGAGGCAATAATTATCTTTTTTTTTTAGTGTGATACTACCCAACCTAGTTAATTATTTAAATTATCACTTATTAAATTTACTCTGACGAGGGCTATCCTGGCGCCCCTTTGTGCGCCGACCACCCACTCAGAGCCACTCCCTCTAATCATTCAATCACAGCACAATAACAGCAAAGATTGTACCACATAAAAGAACTACATCAAAAGACAATCAAAAGTGAGGCATAATCATCTCACTAACCACAAGGAAGCATTTCCACAATTTGGTACAATCCAAACGTACAACCAACCACAGACATCTCAAGTCTAAATTCAAAGAAAAATCAAGACAACCACTTTATCCCACCTCTGGAATCACTTAGGTTCCTAACCAAAAGGACACACTTCTAAGGTTTCTCGGGTAAAAGAAAATTCCCATCATTCAAGAGATGATAAAACTCAAAAGAACTCATAAACAATAAAACACGAAATTCCATTTAATTTAGACGCTTAATTTAATGCTATGTCTCAACGTTACATTTATTCAAAAGAAATGCTCTACTCAATGAAATAAAACAATTATAACTATCTTCCCAATTTATCAAATTAAAACTAACCTAAAACAAAGTACAATTCATATATATAATCCACACATATATAAAATATACAAGGCATTTACATTGATTTTAGTATAAACATTAAATTAACCCAATAACTATATATATATATACTTAAAGGAACATTGTTCAATGAGTATCATCATTGTAATCTGCCTTTTATTATCAAATTTAAATCTAACCTACAATTTAGTTACAATTTACACATATATCAATCTACACATACATCTATATAGTATTATCATTAATATTTAAAAATTAACCCAATACCTATATATATATCATATAGAACTAAATATATATATAAAATTACATCCTAGATTAATTACCTACAACCCAATTATCGAGCTTGTAATGTACAAATCCCAGATTTAAGACATATACTTATAAAATACCACACACAACTATCATTGAATAATTAGGAAGTACCCAGAAACTTGGCAACCGAACACAATACATATCTCAGAACCTATATACATATACCAGTGAAGTGTGGGCACAGAGACAGACAGAAAACTACCAAGAATTTACTGATTAAACACAGCACCCGACAGTGAAAACAAAAAGAAAGGTTATTCTAGCCGACTATACCTAGTGAACACCATACTGCAAAACAACAGGCAGCGCTAGGAGAAGCAAACGCCACTATAACCATCGAAAGAAATGAATAATTATGACCAAAACAGATGCAGACACAACAACAATCACCTCAATGAGTATTCTGGACCCAAAACCATTGGAACACCCGGCACTGAGCGGATGACAATAGAAAAACAATTCTTCTAGAACAAGGCATTCGAACTGGATCAAATTCTGACTCAACACAACGCATAAGCCAATACAAATTTCAACTCATCGAATTAAGACACATACCACAGAATTCTAAGTATATGCTAATGAAGTATGGGCACAACAAAAAGGTGGCTTCAATCATATCGAATATATAAACAACTATGAATCAAAAGCGAAAGGACAGATTGAATAACACATACAATAATCACTATGCAGTGAACACAAATAGACGGGGATGAGAAGAGACACACCATTAACCACGGCGCTCAAGAACAAAGACAGGAACGAAGGACATTTGACACACGCAGTTTCTGGAGTTGGAAAAATAGAGGAAAATCTGATCACCGCCGACCTTGCTCAACCCTAACACATAGAAGCCCGGACCGAAGCAAAAGCACAGATGCGAGGAAGAAGACGGCCATGCTGGGAGTTACAGAATCCAATAAAACAAATTGCCATAAGAAAACTTCTGAACAGACTCGTGATACCCAAAATTCCAATACGGTGTCAGGATACACAATTTAACCCAGAAATCACATTTTTGAAGTAAGGAAGAAAGTGATCTATCCAAGATATGATTAAACGATGAACCGTGCATCGCTGAAAAAGCGAAAGCAATACAAGGAACAACTAACAACCACGATCTCAACCTGACGATAGAACAGGAAACCCGGCATGGATTACCGGCATTACTTTGACATCACTTAACCTGAATATGAGCATCTTGTTCACAAACACCTATCCTTCCCAGCCTAACCAATATTTATTCCATTTGCTGATGGGCCAAATCTTTATCGACCATGAATATACAATATTTTATATTGAATAACCCTAAACAACATTTTATCTAAGATTTAAGAGAAATTTGCAAGATTTCAACAGACGGGAATGTTCTTTAAATTACAGTATTCAACCCAGCCCGAAATTATCATTCACCAACTAATACAGCCAAACAATGTAAAAAACAAAACCACATTACCATTAGAATAGGAAATTGAAAAGAACTCAGCCCATGGCCAGTAAGAATCTTACACTAATCAAGTTTCACCGCTTTCCCGTTTTCCCCGATAACTATTTCTAAATTTCCTTTGTAATTTTCTTAAAGAATACTCTATCAATTTTATAACCGCCTAACTTCTTTCCATTCCTCGCTTTAAAGATTTATTAAAATAACGACCCTTCCCATTAAGAAAACTCCTGCGAATACTATTTACGAGCGATGATGACCTTAAACAACCATTTTTATTTTAACATTTACCAAATTCCAAACAACTTTTAATTATTTATAATTAAACCTCAATATTAATTAACTCATAATTAATAAAATAACTTAAATTTAATCTTTTAAATCTTAAATAATTAATTTAACTATTACGAGCATAATTAAATTAAATACTCATTTGACTCAAAACAATTGAATATCAAGACAAGAATTGAATCCTCATATGACTCAATAACATACAAAATAATAGACTTGGGTCGGGAAACCCTTCCTTACAATTCCTTTTAACCACATCATACCCATTGGGCTTAATTTGTGCTCGCCCTGTCCTGCCGAAGCAGGTGGAGTCGAGACTTTTAATCCTGCAATCCCTGCAACCAATTAAACGTCAAGTAACATATAATCTCCATTAAAAACTCATGGTGAAGGAAATAGCGGGGTAGTAGGGCACTCGCAAGCGAGTGGTACTACTCCGTCCTTCCACCCTAAAATACTAACATGTCAGCGTAAACATAATACCATTAATGCATATGAATTTAAGAACTTATCATTACACAATAAATCAGATCATCTATGCATAATATATCATCAATTGCTACACACATAATTGTAAGAGCAGTAACCAAATTAACCAAGAAACCACACATGATCAAATATAAATCAACCACATAGAATATCATAGAGTGTCCACAGTATCAAAAGTATCTAATGAACCAATCAACATGGGAGTATTACATCCTCCCCCCTAGAACATGGCTTACTCCTAGAAGCCAGAGAACAAATAAGGGTAAGCCTCTCTGATGAGAGATGCATCCTCCCAAGTCGCCGAGGTTTCATCATTCGGATCCCATTGGACCCGCACCTGCTCAATATCTCTGCCGCTAAGGGCGAGACTCTGACGCTGAAGTACGGCCACGGGCTCTAGAGCTAGTTTCCCGTCCTCGACCTGCAAAGCATTCCAATCCAGCACATGAGTAACATCAGGAAAGTAAGGCCTCAAAATAGAAACATGGAAAACATCGTGAATCCACGACAGACAAGGTGGCAAGGCTAGGCGATAGGCAACAGGTCCGATCCTCTCTAACACCTCAAAGGGCCCAACAAAATGGGGTGCCAACTTAGAACCCTTTCCGTAACGGATAGGACTCTTCCGTGGACGCACCCGGAGAAATACACGATCCCCAACTGCAAACTGCCGATCCACACGATGAGCATCTGCATACTTTTTCTGCCTATCCTGTGCTGCAACAAGATGCTCTCTAATACGCGCCACCTGCTGTTCCATATCCCGAAGCATGTCAGGTCCAAGAAGAACCCTGTCCTCTAACCGATCCCAGCTCAAAGGGGTACGGCAAGGACGACCATACAAGGCCTGAAAAGGTGCCATGCCAATGGAGCTATGATAACCATTATTGTAGGCAAACTCAACTAAATGCAAATACTCCTCCCAACGGGATTGCTGATCTATAACGCACATGCAGAGCATGTCCTCTAGCACCTGATTAACTCTCTCAGTCTGACCATCAGTCTCAGGGTGATAGGCAGAGCTAAAATTTAACTGAGTCCCTAGAGACCACTGCAAGGAAGTCCATAGTGCCTATGTAAACACTGGATCTCTATCTGATATGATTCTCCGTGGTATACCATGCAATCGAACTATATCCTCCATAAAAATCCTCGCTACCACAGATGCAGTATAAGATGACCTGATAGGAGAGAAATGAGCTACTTTAGTTAACCTGTCCACCATGACCATGATCGCGTCGTGCCGCCTAGAAGACATGGGCAAACCAACAATAAAATCCATAGAAATGATATCCCATTTCCACTCGGGAACAAGGTTAGGCTACAGTAATCCTGCCGAATGATGATGTTCTTCCTTTACCCTCTGGCACTCCAGACATCTAGCTACGAAATCGGCGATATCCCGCTTCATTCCTGACCAAAAATATAATGAACGCAGATCCGCATACATTTTCTTAACCCCTGGATGTGCCGAATAGGGAACCCTATGGGCTTCAGTCAAAATTAGGGTACGAAGACCCTCTGCAGAAGGTACATACATACGCCCTGAATATCGCATCACACCATCAGAATCCAAAGAATACCCAGCAAATTTTCCTTCGAGAGACCGGCCTGACTCTATCTCAGACTTCACCTCAGAATACCAACTGTCAGAAGGGAGAGCATTGAGAATTTGACTCTTCAGATCAATACCAAGAGTCATAGCAGAAATCTCATGCCTATGCCTACTCAAAGCATCGGCTACCACATTCTCCTTACCCTGAATATATTTCACTTCGAAATCATACTCGCATAAAAATTCCATCCATCTCCTCTGTCTAGCATTCAAATTCGGCTGCGTAAATATGTATTGTAGACTACGATGATCCGTATGCAACTCGAATTGATGCCCCAAGAGAAAATGTCTCCATCTAACCAGAGCATGAACTATAGTGGCCAACTCAAGATCATGAGTAGGATAATTCAATTCATGATCTTTTAGCTTCTGAGATTCGTATGCAATCACACGCCCTTCCTGCATCAAGACGGCCCCTAGACCTTCCAAGGAGGCATCATTACACACCACAAACTCTCCTGTAGGATCTGGTACTGCTAAAACAGGTGCACTTGTAAGTTTCTCCTTAAGAGTCTAAAAAGCCTGCTGACACTTGTCTGACCACAAAAATTTATTCCCTTTTCTCTGGAGAGAGGTAATGGGATGCGCAATCCTAGAAAATCCTTGGACAAACCGGCGGTAATAACCTGCAAGCCCCATGAAACTGCGAACTTCTGAGACATTAGTTGGTACGGGCCAATCCACAATAGCCTGAATCTTTGCAGGGTCCACAGAGATTCCTTCACCTAAGATAACGTGGCCAAGATACTGAACTTCTGTCTTGTAGAAATCATATTTTTCTAAATTGGCATATAATTGGTTTTCCCTCAAACATTGTAAAACCTGCTTGAGATGTTCCTCATGTTCCTCTATAGACCTAGAGTAGATCAAAATATCATCGAGGAACACAAGAAAAAATCTATCCAAAAAGGTCCTAAACACCCCATTCATCAAGCTCATGAACACTGAAGGCGCATTTGTCAACCCAAACGACATCACTGTGAACTCGTAATGTCCGTATCGAGTGCGAAATGCAGTTTTATGAATATCCTGCTCTGCAATCCTCAACTGGTGATATCCAGACTTCAAGTCAATCTTGGAAAATATCTTTTCCCCTCTTATCTGATCGAAAAGATCATCTATTATGGGCAGGGGATAACGATTCTTCACTGTTACTTTATTCAACTGTCTATAATCAATGCATAGGCGAAGAGAACCATCCTTCTTCTTTACGAAAATCATGGGTGCTCCCCAAGGAGAGACACTTGGACGGATAAACCCCTTTGCTATCAACTCCTCCAACTGAAGACAAAGTTCCTGAAGTTCCTGCATGGTCATTCGGTACGGAGCCCGAGAGATAGGCTCAGCTCCAGGTACTAGGTCTATCCAAAAATCTACATCCCGCTTAGGCGGCATTCCAGGAATCTCACTCGGAAACACATCAACGAACCCCTTAAGAAGAGGATAATCATCCAACGATTTCTCTCGACTATCATCAGTCTCAAGATCATGCACTGCTACCGCAAAGAGTTGACAACCCTGACGGAACAACCTTTTTAACTGCATGGCAGAGATCATCCGCAAGGAAATGGGCCTCTGAGTGCCCACGATCTCCACCTCCTTTCCAAAATAATCGGTACATCGCACTGCCTTACGGTGACAATCTAATAAAGCACGATGTGAACACAACCAATCAATTCCCAAGACTATATCATATGAGCCCAAGGGTAAGATCTGAAGGTCCACCTGAGTCGAAAAGGCTCCCAAATCTAACTTACAACCCTGAACAAACTCTTCTACATGAATCTTCGACCCTGAGGCTAGCTCAACCTGCCAAGCCATGCCTTGCCTAGATGCCACCAAACCACATCGCTTCACAACGGAAGGAGATATAAATGAATCAGAAGCACCAGAATCAAAAAGTATGGAGACTTTAGTACCCTTCAACCAACCTGATGTTTCGATCACAGTACCCTGATGCTCAGCCTGCCGGTTATCTACTGCTACAAAAAATTGATGAGATCTCCCTGCATCACCCACTGTAGGCTCTGAAACGGCTGGCCTCTGATTAAATTCTGCAGTAGTCTTCTATGGACATTGTCTGGCAATATGCCCCTGTTGCCCACACGAGAAACAACCTGTTCCTCTACCAAAGCCTCTAACCCTAGAAGATGCATTTGATTACTGAAAGCTACCTCTAGATGGTGCTGACTGTACACTTTGTGCAGGCTGCACAGAATGATCAGGTTTATCTCGCTGCCAACTACGAACCTTCCTGCCCTGAAACCTGTCCCTCTGCTGAGACTGCGATTTATTCTGCTTGGGTTGAGACTGCTGCTGGTGTGAACCACCCTTAGATGGCGTCTAAAAATTCCTCGAAGACCCTGCATACTGAGACTGCCCACCTCTAGAACCTGTACCTGGTGCCAGAGCATTGCCAATCTGAACTCCAACATGCCCTCCAAGAGACATAGCCAGGTTTTCCTCTACCAACCGAGCTTTTTCCACTGCCACCTCCATTGTCTTCGACTCGAAGACCCTTACTCCACCACTGATACGTGCATTCAAACCTCGAACAAAATGCTGAACAAGCAACCCCTCATCGTGATTAATCCCAGCGTATTGCTTGAGTTCATAAAACCGCCGCTCATACTGCTCAACGGACATAGACATCTGCTTAAGATCATGGAACTCATCGGCTCTGCGCTGCCTCCAGTGATCGGAGAGAAACCGAGCCCTGAACCTATCCAAGAACAATTCCCATGTAACCACACTGATATCCAGGTGCAACTTTTGCTCTTCTAACCTCCACCAAGTAGAGGCGAAACCCCGCAAATGCATTACTGCACACCGAGCCTTGGTATTGCTACCAAATGGGTGCATTGCGAAGCAACGATCCAAATCTATCAACCAGGTTTCTGCTTCTAAGCCTCCTCCCGAGCCATCAAAGGTAGGAGGGTGAGCTCTCAACAAATCCCTCATATGCCCTGCTATTACTGCATCCTGATCTGCTGGAACATCCCTGTGCCTTGGAGACCTTTCTCTCTCTCTTTCGATCCGTGACTCTTCCTGAGTCCTAGGTCCCAAACGATCCAGGAGTTCTCCTAGAAGACGTTGCAACTGACCATCCAAACCAGGCTGCCCCTGATTCTGGTCACCAACTGGTGGATTGCTTTGAGGATTTGAATTTTCCTCATGTCCCGAACCATGGAGACTTGGTGGGGATGGACTATGATGATTCCCTGTTCGACCACCACCTCGACCTCTTCCACGGCCACGGCCATGACCTCTAGCTCGAGGCATGATCCTGCACACAGTTATAGTATGTAAGATCAAAGCTAGCACAACGATTGCCTAACGGACACCAACTACCCAAGGGACCCAGCGTTAGCAACCTTGGCTCTGATACCAAGTTGTAACGCCCCGCCACGCAACCCCAAAGGAATTAAGTAAAATGCAACCATTTTTTTTTTTTTCATAAAAGAGAGTAATAAATAACCTAACATATTCATTAATCAAGTTGCACAGCTTAATCCTTTGAGGAACACGAGGTCGTTACTTTATATAAATAATTACCTAACTATTACATGATCCATAAATTCACCCATTCATAAAAGTAATTTCATCAGTAACAACAAAATAGGAAGCATGATAAAAATAATAACCAAGTTATAACATCATTATAAATTCTCCTCAAGACCGAGGTTACAATTACGGTACATTACATCATCAAATGTTTACATTACAATAGCACCCTGTGCAAAATTATACAAGATTTTCCCAACTAGGTGGGAATGATACATCAATCAAAAGAATCACATAAATACATAAATCTGGAACCCACGAGCAAGAATCCACTGTAACTTAGCACCGCAAAATGAACCTGCATAAAAAGAGAAAATCCCAACGGGGTGCGAAACACGATCCACCCGACCACCCCCGTGCTAGGAGTTGCAGAGGAAGAGGTTCCCGACCAAGACCAACAAAACATAATCTCACAATCAACTAAGTAAAGTTCACACAACACATAAAAAGCATTCAAACTCGAACAACAATAAAAACCATCAATACAAAGCAAATGACCGATTCCAGAGGATTTCCAAAAGACAACATAAACATGAATGTTAGAGGAGAGTGTCATCGCATGGCTTAACATGGATTCTCCAGAATACCTAACGCAAGGTGCGGCCTCCGTCTACTGACGAATTATCCAGACAATCCGAGTGCTAGGAGCCGCCTCCATCTATGGTTATCCAGACTACCTATCGCAAGGAGCCGCTCCATAGGGTTGCTCATGCGGATCCGTTACCCTTCGCGAAGACAAGGCAACGAACATGCCCACCATGGCCTTCTCAGTCCCCTTTAGTCTGTGGTAGCACTCAAAGGTGGATGAGGCAATAATTATCTTTTTAGTGTGATACTACCCAAACCTAGTTAATTATTTAAATTATCACTTATTAAATTTACTCTGACGAGGGCTATCCTGGCGCCCCTTTGTGCGCCGACCACCCACTTAGAGCCACTCCCTCTAATCACTCAATCACAACACAATAATAGCAAAGATTGTACCACATAAAAGAACTACATCAAAGACAATCAAAAGTGAGGCATAATCATCTCACTAACCACAAGGAAGCATTTCCACAATTTGGTACAATCCAAACGTATAACCAACCACAGACATCTCAAGTTTAAATTCAAAGCAAAATCAAAGACAACCACCTTATCCCACCTCTGGAATCACTTAGGTTCCCAACCAAAATGATACACTTCCAAGGTTTCCCCAATAAAAGAAAATTCCCATCACTTTTGAAATGATATTCCTCAAAGAATTCATAAACAATAATACAATAACACACGTTTTGATACACAAAGAATTCCATTTAATTTAGACATCTAATTTAACGATATGTCTCAACGTTACATTTATTTTCTTAAAGAAGTGCTCTATTCAATAGAATTAAAGAATTATAACTATCTTCCCAAAATATCAAATTAAAACTAACCTAAACAAGTACAATTCATATATTTAAAATCCACACATATATATATATATAAATATACAAGGCATTAACATTGAAGTTAGTATAACCATTAAATTAACCCCAATGATTATATATATACTTTAAGAACAATATTCAATGAGTAACGCTATTATAATCTATCCTTTTTCTTTTTTTTTTACTATCAAATTAAAGCCATCTTGCTATCAACTACAATTTCAATCTATAATCTACACATATATCGGTATAAATACTTATATTAAGAAGGTAACATATGAATTTTATACTTCATAACAAATCCAACAGATTAACCTATTATTAGAGTTTTTTAACGAAAATAAATGAATAATAAAAATAAACTTAAATGAATATATCTATAGTATTGTTAAGTACACACATAACATATAAATTTCCTAAATATGGCGTTCAACTAAAATTACCCATACCAAACATATATGTTATACCCGAAAGCTGTGGGTGCGGAGTTAAACTAGGCATAAAACAAATAACACATCGGCAGTAACTACACCGCACTGTGTTTAGAATGACAAGGCAATGCACACATACGAGCGCAGATGATAACACACAGGAGTTGACCGAAAGGATACCAGTTGGAAGAAATAATATATATATATATATATATATATATATATAAATGAAGGCAATACAAACGTAGGAAGCAAAGAACCAATGAAATACAGTGCATAGAAAAGAGAGAGATACTTTCAGAAAATTACTGATTTCACATAGCACCAGAGAATAAAAAGAAAACAAATGGAAAGAGTTACATCCATTATTTCCGCAGGGAACACAAACAGCGAACCACCAGACAGAGAACAAAAGAATCATGCCACTATACACACCCCTCACTCAGGAGAAAAAAAGACCAGGATACCACCCCACGCGCAAATGGAGGAACAAGAGGACAAGAAAAAGAATAAGCCGCTCCGGTTTCACAGCTTCTAATAAAACGAAGGAGGCAGGAATTTCAGAATGTCAAATGTGTTTTCTAAATTCGATATGGAGTTCAATACGCCCCCTCAACATGAAACGCCAAAACAGTGAACAACAAGAAGAATCTAATAAATGAGTGGACAACGTTCTATTAAGCTGAACGAAAATAGAAAAGAACGAATAGACGCATATATATAGCACACAGGAAACAACAATTCGAAGTAGTTCATGTTCAAAGAGAATATAATTATAAACCAGAAGAAACTGCAGGGGGCGGAAGCCAAAGGACCCATGAAATAACTTACAGCGAAAGCTCGAAACTAAACAACTTCCGAATGTAAAAAGAATGCACACAGGAGTCAGGGACAAGGCAACAACACCGGCGCAAGAACAAACGGCAAAACAGGAATTTTAACCTACATTACGGTTCAATATTTGATTTATGATTCGCAGATTTTTTGCATGCCAGAATAACACGAAAATAACACCACATTGATAGGGAGGAAATAATTTAGCAAAGGAAAAGTGCATACTATGCTGGCAATATTCCAGAAATTAACCTAACAACTTCAACAATGGATAGTTCATATGAACGAATTGAAGCACACAAATTCACGAATATACAAAGAGACTGGTAACTTTCACAATTTACTCCACAACACATTACTGTTCACTAAATAGAAGAAAACGAATCGAATACAACAGTCCAATATCGATTTAAATACATATAATTATTTACTCAATATAAATGAGTTTCATATAATAAAGAAATCAATACGTTACGCAGTAATACCGCAACCTAGACAGGGTAAAATGACCCAATTACCCATTCCAGACAAAGGTAAAACGGTTTTCCAGAAAATTTTGTGATAATTAACCTATAAGGCTGATTTTACCAAATTAAATGGTAAACCCCATTTTACCCCCGTCCCCGGTAATAATCAATTAATTGGTTTGGACAACTAAAACTTCAAGATTCTAATTGGAAACACGATAAATCTTTTGGCATTCAAAATTTTTCGATATCTTGCTTACATAAATTAAGACAATATACCTATATATATATATAATTTTTTTTATTTACTGACAATTTGCCGTATTTCAAGAGATAGAAAATTTTAAATTTCAGAAACTTAATTCAGCCAGGGATTACATTCACCGACAGTACAGCCAAACCTTATAAAATAAAACAAGAGTATAAAGAATTTAAACACAGAGCTTGAAGGGAACCTGGCGTCCTTCAGTTGGAGAAGATCTTTCCATAGACGTGTTTCTCCCTCTTCACAAGCCGAACCTTTTTCTTACAGCTCTTTTCCCCAAATCAATTTTCCAGCCCCCTTCCAAAAGTTTTTCTCCCTTTTTAAAGAATAACCCTCTCCCTTTCACAACCGCCCCCACTCTTTTCTTGCCGTTCCCGCAGAACATAACTAATTTTCTTTAGGAACTCCTACTTAATCAATTATTACCCATGCGTTTGTTTATTTATTTTAAATTACCACATCCTAAATTAATTTAAACAAGTTTTAGTTATTTATTAATTTACTTTTAAACATAAAATTTACCTCCACTCAATTTCTTTTCAAGTAACTTTAATTATTTACTTTTTAAACCAATAATTTCACTTAATTTCTAAATTTAATTAAAACAAACTTTTGCAAACAATTAACTTTTAGCTTAAAATATCATTTACTTAGATTTAATCTTTTAATTCTTAATTAATTAAATTAACCAACATAATAAATTAATTAAATCCTCTAACTCAACACAATTAAAATATTAAGACAGAATCGGATCAACACATGACTCAATAAACCCATTCTAGAATGGCGGACTTGGGTGAAACCCTTCCTTACAACTCCTTTTGACACATCATTTTATTGGAAACTTAATTTGGCTTATACTGTCTTGCGGCGAATTAAGGTGAGACTTTTAATCCGCAAATTCTGCAACCAATTAAGCGTCAAAATTAACGTATAATCTCCATTGAAACTCATGGTAGGAAATGGGGTAGTACAGGGCCTTTCATAAGCGAGAGTGGTACTACTCCGTCCTTCCACCCTAAAATACTAACATGTCAGCGTAAACATAATACCATTAATGCATATGAATTTAAGAACTTATCATTACAGAATAAATCAAATCAACTATGCATAATATATCA
Organism: Sequoia sempervirens; assembly: GCA_007258455.2. Taxonomy (NCBI): domain Eukaryota; kingdom Viridiplantae; phylum Streptophyta; class Pinopsida; order Cupressales; family Cupressaceae; genus Sequoia; species Sequoia sempervirens. The sequence continues at coordinate 60,989 of VDFB02026718.1, read as the reverse complement.
TCAATTGTTGCACACATAATGTAAGAGCAGTAACCAAATTAACCAAGAAACCACACATGATCAAATATAAATCCACCACACAGAATATCACAGAGTGTCGAAAGTATCAAAAGTATCTAATGAACCAATCAACATGGGAGTATTACATCCTCCCTCCCTAGAACATGGCTTACTCCTGGAAGCCAGAGAACAAATAAGGGTAAGCCTCTCTGATGAGAGATGCATCCTCCCAAGTTGCCGAGGTTTCATCATTCGGATCCCATTGGACCCGCACCTGCTCAATATCTCTACCCCTGAGGGCGAGACTCCGACGCTGAAGCACGGCCACGGGCTCTAGAGCTAGTTGCCCATCCTCGACCTGCAAAGCATTCCAATCCAGCACATGAGTAACATCAGGAAAGTAAGGCCTCAAAACAGAAACATGGAAAACATCGTGAATCCGTGACAGACAAGGTGGCAAGGCTAGGCGGTAGGCAACAGGTCCGATCCTCTCTAACACCTCAAAAGGCCCAACAAAACAGGGTGCCAACTTAGAACCCTTTCCGTAATGGATAGGACTCTTTCGTGGACGCACCCGGAGAAACACACGATCCCCAACTGCAAACTGCCGATCAACACGATGAGCATCTGCATACTTTTTCTGCCTATCATGTGCTACCACGAGATGCTCTCTGATACGCGCCACCTGCTGTTCCATATCCCGAAGCATGTCAGGTCCAAGAAGAACCCTGTCCTCTAACCGATCCTAGCTCAAAGGGGTACGGCAAGGACGACCATACAATGCCTGAAAAGGTGCCATGTCAATGGAACTATGATAACCATTATTATAGGCAAACTCAACTAAATGCAAATACTCCTCCCAACGAGATTGCTGATCCATAACATACATGCAGAGCATGTCCTCTAGCACCTGATTAACTCTCTCAGGGTGATAGGCAGAGCTAAAATTCAACTGAGTCCCTAGAGACCGCTGCAAGGAAGTCCATAGTGCCGATGTAAACACTGGATCTCTATCAGATATGATCCTCCGTGGTATACCATGTAATCGAACTATGTCCTCCATAAAAATCCTCGCTACTACAGATGCAGTATAAGATGATCTGATAGGAGAGAAATGTGCTACTTTGGTTAGCCTGTCCACCGTAACCATGATCGCATTGTGACGCCTAGAAGACATGGGAAAACCAACTATAAAATCCATAGAAATGATATCCCATTTCCACTCAGGAACAAGATTGGGCTGCAGTAATCCTGCTGGATGATGATGTTCCGCCTTAACCCTCTGGCACTCCAAACATCTAGCTACGAAATCGGTGATATCTCACTTCATTCCTGACCAAAAATATAATGATCGCAGATCCGCATACATCTTCTTAACTCCTGGATGTGCCGAATAGGGTGCCCTATGGGCTTCAGTCAAGATTAGAGTACGAAGACCCTCTGCAGGAGGTACATACATACGCCCTGAATATCGCAAAACACTATCAGAATCCAAAGAGTACCCAGCAAATTTTCCTTCGAGAGACTGGCCTGACTCGATCTTAGACTTCACCTCCGAATACCAACTGTCTGAAGGGAGAGCATTGAGAATTTGACTCTTCAAATCAATACCAAGAGTCATAGCTGAAATCTCATGCCTACGCCTGCTCAAAGCATCAGCCACCACATTCTCCTTACCCTGAATATATTTTACTTCGAAATCATACTCACATAAAAATTCCATCCATCTCCTCTGTCTAGCATTCAAATTCGGCTGCGTAAATATGTATTGTAGACTACGATGATCCGTATGCAACTCGAATTGATGCCCCAAGAGAAAATGTCTCCATCTGACCAGAGCATGAACCACCGCAGCCAACTCAAGATCATGAGTAGGATAATTCAATTCATGATCCTTTAGTTTCTGAGATTCGTATGCAATCACACGCCCTTCCTGCATCAAGACGGCCCCTAAGCCTTCCAAGGAGGCATCAGTGCATACCACAAACTGTCCTGCAGGATCTGGAACTGCCAAAATAGGTGCACTTGTCAGTTTCTCCTTAAGAGTTTGAAAAGCCTGTTGACACTTGTCTGACCACAAAAATTTATTCCCTTTTCTCTGGAGACAGGTAATGGGATGCACAATCTTAGAAAAGCCTTGGACGAACCGTCGGTAATAACCTACAAGGCCCATGAAACTGTGAACTTCTGAGACATTAGTTGGTACGAGCCAATCCACAATAGCCTGAATCTTTGCAGGGTCCACAAAGATTCCTTCACCTGAGATAACATGGCCAAGATACTGAACTTCTGACTTGTAGAAATCACATTTTTCCAAATTGGCGTATAACTGGTTTTCCCTCGAACATTGTAATACCTGCTTGAGATGTTCTTCATGTTCCTCTATAGACCTAGAGTAGATCAATATATCATCGAGGAATACAAGAACAAATCTATCTAAAAAGGTCTTGAACACCCCATTCATCAAGCTCATGAATACCGAAGGTGCATTTGTTAACCCGAACGGCATCACTATAAACTCGTAATGTCTGTATCGAGTGCAAAATGCAGTTTTATGAATATCCTGCTCTGCAATCCTCAACTGGTAATATCCAGACTTCAGGTCAATCTTGGAAAATATCTTTGCCCCTCTTATCTGATCGAAGAGATCATCTATTCTGGGCAGGGGATAACGATTCTTCACTGTTACTTTATTCAACTACCTATAATCAATGCATAGGCGAAGAGACCCATCCTTCTTCTTCACAAAAATCACGGGGGCTCCCCAAGGAGAGACACTCGGACGAATAAACCCTTTTGCTATCAACTCCTCCAACTGAAGACAGAGTTCCTGAAGTTCCTGCGTAGTCATTCGGTACGGAGCCCGAGAGATAGGCTCAGCTCCAGGTACTAGGTCTATTCGAAAATCTACATCCCGCTTAGGCGGCATTCCAGGAATCTCACTCGGAAACACATCAGCGAACCCCTTAAGAAGAGGATAATCATTCAACGATTTCTCTCGACTATCATCAGTCTCAAGATCATGCACTGCTACCGCAAAGAGCTGACAACCCTGACGGAACAACCTTTTTAACTGCATGACAGAGATCATCCACAAGGAAATGGGCCTCTGAGTGCCCACGATCTCCACCTCCTTTCCAAAATCATCGGTACACCGCACTGCCTTACGGCGACAATCCAATAAAGCACGATGTGAACACAACCAATCAATTCCCAAGACTATATCATATGAGCCCAAGGGTAAGATCCGAAGGTCCACCAGAGTTGAAAAGGCTCCCAAATCTAACTTACAACCCTGAACAAACTCTTCTACATGAATCTTCGACCCTGAGGCTAGCTCAACCTGCCAAGCCATGCCTTGCCTAGATGCCACCAAACCACATCGCTTCACAACGGAAGGAGATATAAATGAATCAGAAGCACCAGAATCAAAAAGTATGGAGACTTTAGTACCCTTCAACACACCTGATGTTTCGATCACAGTACCCTGATGCTCAGCCTGCCGATTATCTACTGCTGCAAAACCGATTAGGATCTCCACCGCATCACTTAGCATAGGCTTCACGAAGCGGTTGGCCTCTGATTAAATTATCACGGTGGAAATACCTGTGGACAATGCAGCAATATGCCCTACGCCCACATGAGGAAACAACTGTTTCCTCTACCGAGCCTCCTAACCCTAGAAGATGCATTTGTTGCTGAAGCTACCTGCGGATGGTCTTGAAATTTGCATTGCGCTTTAATGCGAGGTTACCTGAGAATGATTAGAGTTTATCTACGCCAACTATGAACCTTCCTACCACTGAAACACATCCCCTCTTTGAGATTGTGATTTATTAGGTTGAGGCGCTGCTGGTGTAAAGACCACCCTTAGATGGTGTCTGAAAGTTCCTAGAAGGCCCTGTAGCCTGAGACTGCCCACCTCTAGAACCTGTACCTGGTGCCAGAGCACTACCGATCTGAACTCCAACATGCCCTCCAAGAGCCATAGCCAAGTTTTCCTCTACTAATCGAGCCTTCTCCACTGCCACCTCCATTGTCTTCGGCTCGAAGACTCTCACTCCACCGCTGATACGGGCATTCAGACCCCGAACAAAATGCTGAACAAGCAACCCCTCATCGTGATTAATCCCAGCATATTGCTTGAGTTCATAGAACCGCCGCTCATACTGCTCAACGGACAAAGACATCTGCTTAAGATCATGGAACTC
>VDFB02026718.1:0-56678 GCA_007258455.2 Sequoia sempervirens | reverse complement strand
ATTTTATTGTCTCTTGGTATTTTATATGATATGGGTGGAGGAAATATGGTATATTTACCTTGGCTTGGAAGAGTCTTTTCTTCAAGCATGGGTTCATCCATAATTGGTGGAGAAGGAACAATCATAGTCTTATCATTTTCAGGGATATTGGTAAGAGATAAATTTGTTATGCACTTTGCCTTAAAATTTTTGAGTGTCTTGAAAAAGAAATCCTCACAAGGCTTAATAGGTTCTATAGGTTGAGGCCAAAATAAATCTAATGAAAATTTTCCACGGGAGGACAAAGGATTAAACCCACAAGATGCACTGCAAAAATTTGATTTTCAAATGGGAACTCTATGCACTTGTGAATAATTGATAGGATGACATTCATGGACTGTATTCATGGGTAGCCTATCTTCACATGGAAATGGTTTTACATCAGGATGATGGAGAATGATACATCTAATTGTTTTGGTCCAACCTTAAGAGGAAGGGTGATCAAACATATCATAGGGCGAGCAAAACCATCATGACTTTTCAACCATGCTTTCAATTGTTCATAAGAATCTTGATAAAGCTCATGCACAAACAAGATTTCCTTCATGATCGCATTCTATACACACAAGATCAATGAGTATCCTAGTTGTAGGCTTATCATTAATTCATTTGGTAGTATAGAGAGGACCATCGGGTGCATGTATGGATACGTCAATATGGGTGAAAGAAATGTTGGGTAACAAAGTGGTTTACCATCGGGTGCATGTATGGATACGTCAATATGGGTGAAAGAAATGTTGGGTAACAAAGTGGTTTCACCCTAACAAGGTTGAAAATCTATGAGAGTGACCATGTCTTGTAAACCATCCTCACCATCACTCTTTCATCACTCTTATTTTCATCCTTATCATTATTCATGTCATCAGTATTATCCACATTCATCTCATCATTCTTAACATCACAATCTTACACAAAGTTGGATGAATGGTTTGGCATCGGATTGGTAAAAACTTTCTAGTTTTAGTTAGGTGGGGCAACAAATTAATTTCCTTGATCATTAACACCACCCAATTGCATGTGATTAAAATTCATGAGTTGCACTTGATGTTTAAGACACATGCATCATTCTATATCATGTCCACTTGTGCGATGATATTCATCAAATTTATTTGGATTGTAACTTGGAGGTAGAGGTTTTGTTGTATTCATACGTCTAATCAAAGGCAACCAGATTAAGTTCTTGTTCAACAATTGCAACATGATCAAATGGAGGGAGTCAAGAAACTAGGTAAATTGTCTATCTCACAATTTAAATAGGTATGGGGTTGAAGTTATGGCAACAACTTGAGGTTCAATGTGGTTGGTTGTTTGAGGTGTATGTAACTTGATAAAGTTCATTTTTTGCTTCTTGAATGGTTGATAGTTATTTTGAGGTACGGATTCATATTTCTTAGTAGGAGTTGATGAAGATGTTTCTTCATAATAACTAACCAAAATTTGATAATCTCGATGGGCCATACACAAGTGTATAAAGGACAAAAATTTCATCAACAAGATCTTATCCCTTATGTAGGGTTAAAAATTTTCAATGAACACTCTTTGAACATTTGCATCAGGAAGAGTAAGATTGATTTGTGAGTAAAGAAACTAATAGCACCCTATAAGTTCTATTACCTTTTCATTTTTCCTTTATTTACATCACACTAAATCAATTAATGTAATTTTAGGTCTAATGTTTATTTAGAAATGTTGGAGGAAGGCCTAAACAAGTTCATTGAAAGAGTGGATTGAGTTATTCAGCAATGAACAAAACCATTCTAAAGCCATGTCTTTCAATGACCTAAGAAATATTTTAACCAAGATTTTATCTTCAAGAATGAAGTCACTATACAAGGTCGTATATGTTGATATATGATTACTAGGGTCTCCTTTACCATTGTACTTTTCAAATCTGGGTATCTCTATATTTTGTGGCAATAGTTTTTTCAATATTTCAAGTGACAATGGGCTTGTTTTCAAATATTGCAATGGTTTTCCATTTTGGTTTTGGTTCAATGTTGAGATTTGTTGTTGAAGTGAGGTTCTACTTTGCAAAAGTTGGTTAATGACTAAATCATTGGTTGACATGTTTCGGGAATGTGGTGAATATGGTGGGATTGTGTATGTGATTTCCTTTGAATAACATATCTTCTTGAATGAAATAGTCCAATCACTTGCTTCTATTTGTCATAACAAGTTCCTTACATGCTTTCCAAGGTTTTGAAAAATTAGTGTCTCCCTCATACATATGCTTCAATTCATCAAAACCTAATACTTCAACTCTCATCTTTGTCCACAAGTTCCTTCTACTTAATGCATCAACAACTTTATTTGATTTTCCACCCCTATGCTTCAAAACAAAAGTATAAATCTGCATGAACTCTACCCATCTCATATGTCTCTGATTCAACTTACCTTGACTATTCAAATACTGCAAAGCTTGATGATCTGTATACAACACAAACTCGTTAGGAAATAAGTAATGTCTCCACTACTTCAAGGCTTGAATTATGGCATAGAACTCCTAATCATAAACTGAATATCTTCTCCTTGCATCATTCAACTTCTCACTAAAACATGTTATAGGTCTACCTTATTGACTTAACACTGCTCCTATTGCATTTCTACTTGCATCACAATCAACTTGAAATACCTTATTAAAATACGATAATACCAAAACAAGTTGCTCTGTCACTTTTTGCTTTAATAATTCAAAACTCTTATCTACTCCAGATGTCCACTTAAAGTCCTTTTTGTCACCTCTCATTGTCTTTGTCATAGGGTTACATACTGAACTAAAATTTTAGATGAACTTCTGGTAGAAACTAGCTAATCCATGAAATGATCTAACTTCTCCAATGTTCTCAGGTGTAGGCCATTCAACAATTGCTCTTACTTTCTAAGGGTCCATCTTCAATCCTTTTGTAGAAATCACAAATCCTAGATATACCAACTCTTCCTTCATGAAACTACACTTCTTAAGGTTTATCAACAATTTCTCCTCTTAGTCTTTGCAATACTTATCGCAGGTGTTGCAAATGTTCTTCCTTTGTCTTACTAAAAATCTGAATTTCATCCAAATATAAAATCACAAACTTACCCAAGAATATCTTCAAGACTTTATTCATCAACCTCATGAAAGTACTCAGTGCATTTTTCAATCCAAAAAGCATCACTAACCACTCACACAACCCTTCATTTGTCTTAAAAGAAATCTTCCATTCATCTCCTTCTCTGATTCAGATCTGGTGGTATCCACTCTTCAAGTCTATCTTTGTAAAATACTTTTCTCCACTCAAACAATCCATGATATCATCCATCCTAGGCAAAGGGAATATATACTTAACTATGATTTTGTTTATTGCTCTAGAATCTATATACATTCTTCATTCTCCATCCTTCTTAGGTGCTAATACTACAGGTACTGCACAAGGACTCAAGCTTTCTTTGATCAAACCTTTCCTCAACAAATCTTGTATCTGTCTATTTAGTTCTTCATTCTCTATTGGTGTCATTCTATGTGTTGCTTTATTAGGAAAACTAGCTCCAGGTATAAGATCCATGTGATTATTGATACTTCCTACAAGTTGCAATCCTTCAGGTACATTATCTGATATGATGCATTCATACTCTATCAACAAATCTTTTATCTTTTCAGCTGTGATTCTTCATTCTCCTTCTTCAATGTTTTAGGCTTCTTACAGATCAAAGCATAACACATATTCTCATGTCTCAAACCATCCAAAAAATTTCTTCCATCTACCAAACAGATTTTAGCATTCCCACACACCTCACTCTTAGGATAATCTTCCAAAGGAATCAAGGTGATTCATTTTCCATTTGATGTTATGGTATATCTATTCTTCCTCCCATCATGTATAGCTTTTCTATCATACTACCAAGGTATACCCAATAAAATATGACATACATCCATAGGCATAATATCACACAAGACTTCATCATGATAATTTCCAATATGAAATTTCACCAAACATTGTTCACTCACCAGTACCTTATGATCATCCTAAATCCATGCTATTTGATAGGGCTTATGGTGTTCCAATATTTCCAACTTCAGCTTAGTCACCATCTCCTCTAAACTAGGTTATCTAAACTACCACTATCAATTACAACTTTACAACACTTACCTCTTGATTTGCATATGGTTTTGAACAAACGTTTCCTCTGCGGTGGTTCTTCATTTGTCTTTGTTTGAAATACTGCTCTACTCATCAAAAGTGATTCTTCTTTCTCAAGTTTACCAACCGAACTTGGTGATCCAACAAGTTCTTCTTCAACATAGGCCGCTCTTCCACTATTCTCTATCCTTTTGCTTGTACTTCCTTGATTACATTGAAATGCTCTATGTCCTTCACCTCCACACTTAAAACAAGTTCCTCTGAATACTCTCCTATCAATTCCTCTTCCTTCTCTTAGGTATCCTTCACTCTAGTATGCATTAGGGTTTCCTCTCCAATAGAAGGTTATGTCATCTCTCAAATCTACATTGTTATCTCTATCTTCTTTCTTGAATGTTTTCTCTTGTTTGTTCTCCTCTGCATAAGATCTCTCTCCTCTAGAAAATGTTATGCTTCTCTGAAATTTACCTCCTCTACCTCTTTTTCTCTACTCATGCTTTTTATTCAACTTCTCTTCAACTTTCATAGAAAACTGACATGCTTCTTCCAATGTAGTCATCCTTAGCAAACTCAGTTCTTCTTGAATGTTCAATATTAGTCCATTTATGTATCTAGCCACTTTCTCCTTGCTTTCTTCACTATGTCCAGTCCTTATGATCATCTTATGAAATTCTTCAGTGTACTCCTTCATAGATTTCTCCTTTTGTCTCAAATTGTGTAGTCTCTTCAACAACTCCAACTCATAGTCAACAGGTATAAACTAATTCTTTAGCTTTGTCACCATTCTATCCCATTTTGTAATCTTTTCTTTTCCTCTTCTATTAATATCCAAATGTACTTCTTTCCACCAAATAGTAGCATATCCCTTCAACTTTGTCTTTGCAAATTTCACCTTCTTTGGATCTTCAATTTCTTCATACTCAAAGTATTCTTCGAGGTCATTTATCTAGTCAATCCTCAAGATTTAAATTACAGTATAGTTCAACACATCAACTCTAGATCTCTCCAATCTTTGAAATAGCTTGCAACATCTTCACTTGATCTAATTATTTTCTCCTTCATCTCCTAGTTTTTTGCCATTTTGATCAGTGGATCAAAATTCATCATCATCATCACTTTCAACATTAGGTCTAGGTGTAAATCCTCTTCTTATATCTTCTTCAACAACAGCAAGATGAACTTGCATGGTTTTCATCAATTCCATCATCTCATCTATCCTTCCAGCTATTGTACCAACAATAGGTATTCTCCTTGACAACATCTCTTCCTAGGATCAAGTGCAAACTGCCTCAAGTTCGACAATCAAGCTACAAGGTGACAACTGCCTCACAATCAGCGATCGGTTGTGACACAAGTAACATGTCTCAGATTCAGAAATCTGTCCATAGCAAGATCTCACAAAAATACTTCACCATTTTTTCTCAATTCACTCCCAAAGATTCAAACTTTCAATTTGATACCACTTGGTGCAGTCACGGTTAGGAGGGTCCTCAAGGAAAACAATACAAACCATGCAACAAGAGTAAAAACAACAGAAAAAAACTCAAAGATATGAAATAAATGTAGATTCAGTCATTCAATATATATATGATAGAATTCAAATACAAACTGGTCGGCAACATGCGGGCTTACATTTAGGGCTCACAGGCCTAATCTCACAATTGCAGAATATGCTCAAGATATAGCAATGAAGCTCCTTCACAAAGAATCTAAACTATCAATATTATCTAAATCAATAAAACTACTTTCCTAAGGATCTATTACATCAATATATATCATCTCCAAGTCATAAGATTCCTCTTTGTTGGCCCAAGAAGGTTCCACACTCCACGAAAGATGTCTAACATGTATACATAGATAGGTCAGACTTAAATGGATAGGAATCCTCTGCAAATGAATGAAATAAAGTGTGGAAACCCAAGAAAGGTTGACCACGAACCATAGAACATTGAATGATGTGTCATTAGGCTCCGCAAGTCTTCTCCTTCGATTGATTTTCCAAGACTATCAGGATGCTCTTTTTTGAGAAAATAGTTGATCTTTTGATAGTGATAACTTTCTAGTAACATGCCCAAATGCTCTAGAAATTGGATATGATGTAGATGAACATGTATAGATGCTAAGTACAACTCCATTAGTTCTGAAATGAAAATGTGGTAGAATGCGGACCGAAATAAGAAACTGCTTATGACTAAACTGAACAAGAAAAAGAAAAGAAACAAACTAAAATGCAAATATTTTTGGTTGATGCAAGATTGCTTGTGAACCAGGGATGCTCCTACATCAAATGGATATGGAGATGCATTAGTGCAGTGGATCTATGGATTCATTCATTGTCTATATGGATGTTGGTGGATAGCTCTCAGGGGGAGTAGGTTGTGACATTGTTGCAGTACGGAATATATGTTGTCATTGTGCAAAGGTTGCTAAATTGATTGGTGTGTACTCCTAAGGGAGAGTATTCAAAGCATTTACAAGTATCTTGGTTCTATTTCAAAGGAGGAGAACAATGCAAAATATTTTGTCCTTTTCCATTGATGTTAAAGGGGGAGAAAGAGATTCATGTGAAAAAGTCTATTTATACAGAGGGAGAGAGATATGTCATGTGAAAAAGAAAAAGGTTGAAAGGGGGGGAGATAATAGAGAGATAATCTTGTAAGGAATATTGTGTATGTTGTATTTGATGATTTTTCACATCTTTTGTTGCAATCAATGACAAAGGGGGAGATTATTCCAAGTATGAAGGTGTTGTCATTGATGTCAACAAGCTTGTGTTTTCATTGGTGATAGTTGTGCAGTGGTTGAGAGAGATTGTTGCTTTGATTAGTTGCATTATGTTGTCACTAGTTAAGTTACTAGTGTTACTTTAAAAATATTTTTTTATGATTGTGGTAGTGATAAAGATGTTGATAATATTGAGAAAATTAATAAAATTAGGACACAGGGTGTTGCAGAGGTGTTTTGGTTTCGCTTCACATTTCTTCTGGGTTGAATATATTCTTGTGTGGTTTATATATGTTGGGTATAGGTGTTTAGATTTTCTATATCCATAATTTTGGCTTTTGGATCAATGTGTAGAGGTTATGTTCACCAGTATGTGAACTGGATTTGTAGTGTTGCTTACAAAGGTGTCTAGGAGAATTTTTTTTTCTTTGCGTTTCTCCACAATTGTTCTTCAAGTCTTGTAATTTTGAAGGTATGTTGATGGTGTTCATCTCTTTCGTACATCAAGAGGATTCATGGTTTGGTGCTCCCGAAGATGTATTTTAGAGTTGTAGTGTTTGTAGTGTAGTTTAAGTGTACTAGGTGTGCACATTCTAAAGGTGTGAATTGTTGTGAACGAGTTTGATGGATTCCAAGATGATAGAGGAATATTCTAAATCATGATGAAGCATGGTGTGTGGTTCTCACGTCATCCTTGGATTTGAGGAAGCGTGTACTTTAAATTTTAATGGTGTTTGCACATGTAACGACTGACCTAGTGTTTACACTACATTCGAAGATGTTCAAGCATTAATGAAGGAATAGTGTGGCATGTGAGTGTTGATTTGGGTCCTAATTAAGTTCTGTATTGGTCCACTTTCATTCCTATCTGCTATGGGAATGCTTAGTGCCAGCCTATTTTGAATTTGTAAAGTGTGAGGTGAGTGTAGCCGAATTCAAGATGTTTTTCAAGTTGTGGATGGTATAAATGCAAGGTGAATTGATGCGAGATGTAGGGGGGAATAGAATTGTGTTGTGATGTGAAATTAAGTGCAGAAGTGTGAAATGTAGTGCAAGCTATAATGCAAGATTTCTGAATGTAGTGAGCTAAGGTATCTTGATCTATTGAAGACAACAAGTGTTGTTGGAGTTGTTGTGGTGGAGTCTTCGTTGCATTGAGATTGTGTTCTTTGTGTAACATTCTATCTTCTTTCTTCTTTTTATTCTAACAGTGAGCTTGGGCTATGATTCTTTCTAGACAATGTGTCCTATTTTGGTAGTGAGCCTCTTTGTACCGATTTTGCAATTACTTATATTGTCAGCTAATCCTCATTGTGGTTTTTACATTCTATGGTTTTCCATGTAAATCTGGTGTTGTCTTGTGTATGGTGTTGGTTGTTTTAGTTTATGTTATTTTCTTTTCATGTTTAAACATTATAACAAATTAAGGGTTTAATGTATGCTTTAGGATCTAATTATTATTGATGGTATTGATTTTTTAATTTGGTGCAACTGATTCACCCCCCCTCTCAATTGTCTTGCTCATTTAACAATTTTTTCATTGACAGTTAATTGAGTTTAATAGAACATAATCTCACTTCTAATGAAAATAAGTCTTGGAAAAAATCCATGGATGGATATATGTTTGCATAGACATAGTGTAAGAATTGGGGATTGGTTTATTTACCTAAGGGCACAAAAACCATTAGTTGTAAGTATTGTCAAAGAATAAATTCAAATTACATTGATTGCTAGAGTAGGTAATTAGTGGGAAATGGATATTTCAATGTAGGGAAATAGAATTTAGTGAGATATTCTCTTATAGATAAGTGGATTTCTATAATGATGATATTATTCATAGTTACAACATATGGTTTTGAATGGTAAGTTTACATGTTATGTCGTATTTTACCTTGGAGGGTAGATTAAAAACTGTGCATGGCTACCACTTTCCTTTATTGAATCATATTAGGCATAAATACAAGATAAATGTCCCTTTCTATATGCTCTCTTTCTTGCATGAATGTATAGACAAGGGTGCTTCTTTTCCCCTTCACCAGGGTCTTATCTTGTCTATTTACAAATATGTGCTTCTCTCTACCCCGTAAAAATTCCCTATACACTACAACAAATCCTTGTGATTTGCTCCATTTTTTGCTTCCACCCACTGTTTTAATGTATTTTTTTGCCAATTTTTTGAAAACGTTGATGCTATTTATCCGGATGGCACTATTTTTGGCATTTATTTGCATCAATCAAGACAAGTTGGTGCTATTTTTTGCTGAAATTAGCGTCGATATTGGTTCGAGTGTGGCACCGCCATTAGCGTCCTTTGGCTCCAAGTTTAGCTTCGAGTTTAGAGCCAATTTTAGCTCTGAATTTAGCTTCGGGTTTAATGCCGGTTTAGACACCCCTATGTCAAAGAGACTTATTTATATGTCTCATCGATGATGTAAAATAGTGAAATTTCAACAAGATATAGGCATATCAAGGAGAGAATCACTTACGTCACATCGAAAAGGTATATCTACAAGTGCTCGACGAAACACAACTCTTGGATATAACGAAGTAATGTCGATGAGACATTGAGATATCGGTAAGACAAATAAGATTGTCTCATCAACACTCTTCAAGTAATGATCAAAAGCATACACCACTAGACTGTCAGGAAGGTGAGAAACATATGCGGTAGAGTGGTATACACCGCAACCCCGCAACAAGAAGCCTTAAGCAAGGTGGTAGTGCAGTAAACAGTTGAAGGGAAGGGGAAAACACTGCCATACCATAGCAATAATCACGAGTCTCCCCGACATGGCAGAGTTACATCGATATATAAGGAAATACCGCCAAAGGAAAATATCGATGAGACAGTGGCATATCAACAAGACATATTAACTTGTCTCACCAACACCGGAAACCAACATCATAGGAACATAAGATCTAATGTTGATGAGACATTGAGATGTCAGTAAGACAAATAAGATTGTCTCATCAACACTCTTCAAGTAATGATGAAAAGCATACACCGCTATACCATCGAGAAGGTGAGCAACATATGCGGTAAAGCAATATACACTACAACCCCACAACAAGAAGCCTTGACCAAGGCGGTAGTGTGGTAAACAACAAAAGGGAAAGGAAAAACACTGCCATACCACAACGGGTATAATAAGAGACAATGGTAATACAGTAATCGTGACATCATTACAATTTACAACACTAAATGCAACAAATCACACCAGTCACAATCCATTTGAATATAGCCTACCAAAATACTCTAAAACTCTAATAGACATACTCTAAATTTTTGGTCGAAATCTTATTTTCAGACATAGCCCGCCAGAATGGAGTTTTCATTTTAATAAACATATAATAAAACCTTTGTTGAAACCTTATTTTCAAGCATATCCCACCAAAATGGAGAAGTGTTTCAGTAAAGAATGACAAAGAATGGTAAGGAGATGTGTGTGATAGGAGGCATATGATTCATTGTTTCATGCTCTGATCAACAAGGGTTACAATGTTCGTGCTACTATTTGTAATCTAGGTATTTAATTGACATATTTTTACATAATCTCAAATTCCTTTAGATGCTTTTGAAGTATCAATGTATCCTATATAGGGTTTATAATGACTTCTTTTAATTAAAAAAAATAAATCAGATGCTTTTGAAGTATCAATGTATCCTATATAGGATCAAACCTATGTACCAAGTTTATCTTACTTCAAACCTATCAGTACAATAGTATTTTGAGCGTTTGGATCACTCAAAGCAGCTTTACCTCATTCTTCTCTATCAATCTACTTCTACAACTAGGGCTCAGCTGTGGAATTCCATTTCTACAGAACCTTGAGGTAAGTCACTTGTCGTGGTTTCATTAAGAGGTTTTTGATATGTTTATGCACTCTAAAAACTCTAGGTTTATATGGTTTTCTAAATACTTTCTTTTAAATTTGCAAACCCTAGAAATGAGCGCTTCCATCATTTTCAGCTGCAGCTAAAGCAGGGAAGCCCGATCGATGAGGAAGAAAGAGTTGATAAGGGGCGTACATCATTTTCCCAAAACAAGAGAGAGGAGAGTTTGCTTAAAAAGAATAGGGAAGGAATGCAAGGCCCTCTACAGAACATCATTTAAGCTATTCTCATATAGAGCAAACCTTTTTAATTTTACTGAATTCAGTTTTGATATGTTTGTTATATTGGGTCCGAAGTTTCTTGATTTCAAACACCAATTGATGGGTCCTTTCAGAGGATAAATATATGAGTTAATTTCCTTCTGCTTGGTGTTAAGGGATTGATGGGTATTTGATTCTTTTGATGGGGTTTAATTCTTCATCTATTAAGAATGAATGTTGAGGGATGGGTAGGCCAGTAAAGCCATAAAGAAAAAATGGAATTGAGGATATGAATATTTCTTATATTGTTTAAAGAGTTAAATCCCATCGGAATTACAGTTTGTTTTGTGTTGGGTATGCAGAGAATCTAGCATTTATGTATCTGTTGCTCTTAATTCGAGCTAGGTATACTCTGGATCAATCAAGTGATTGTTTTCTTTCATCTTTTGACTTAAGTAAATGCTAAATTTTGTTCAATATATTAATGTTCATATTCTTAAAATGGGTGGAATCAACATTTGAATTTGTACACATATATTGGAAGCTAAATTTCCACAACTTTGTCTTCTCAATGAAAGCAAGCAACCTTGTAATCATGGTCCAGGCATACTGTTTGCTTGTTGTAGAGATGAATGTCTTAGGATAGTATTATCCATTGCATTTGGGAGTTACTAACGCTTGTGAAGGTGAAAATGGGCGAATGAAATCTGAAATTGGCATTGGACCACTTCTAGAGGTTTCTTTTAATGATTCTCTTCCTCATTTCCATGTCAAGATATGCCAAAATTTTCTATACCTTCTCATTTGCATAAACTGATCACTTTCATTTCTCTATGCAAGATGGTATGGCTAATACAATTTGGGTTTCCCTTACAAAACCTCTAGAAGAGGAGATAGATCCATGTAGAAGACTTGCAAATCTTGGGATGCAAGCTGCCAAGCTTGAGAAAGGAGTGGTAAGCTTGCACCTAGCTTCTTTGTACATGTATGGAGCTCATGTGGTTCTGAATGTTCTTTTTTATTTTGAGTTTGGTAGTGATATTTTAGAAATTGTTCTTTTGATAGGATCCTTTTGAGGAGAAGCACTGCCACTACTTCGATTTCCAATGAAGAACCAGTCAACTTCCCATATAGAAGGATTTGTGTTATATATTATTCTTGCAGGCTTGCTTTTTGCACAACTCTTTATACTTCCCTTTCCCAAGTATTTGATATTCTCGGTTTCAAATTACATGGGAGTTTATTTTTCTATGGTGGAAGTCTTCTTTAATTTTTTCCTTTTGTGCTTCTACTTAGCCAATGTCTCAAGTAAAAAAATTTCATGTTGTTTGAAATTTTTAGTTGATTCATTAAATTCTATCATTCTTATTTTCTAGCCATTTGAATTCTTGACACTGGATCTTGGAGGTTCAAATTCTAAACTGAACATGTCTTGATGTTAAAAGAAATTATATTTTGTTTCCATGTCTATTTTTATAGCCACCTCAATTAATTTCAGCACATTACACCTCTACATTATGCAGGATTCCAGAATTACTAACATGAAATCGGCTTGGATTATAGGAGCAATGTTTGTTGGTGTGGACATAGTTTATGTGAAGAAGAGCATCAAAATTATGATGGTGTGTTGTTTTTCTTTTGCAAATGGTGGTGTCTAATATTTGTATCTAGAAATTTTGTTTGCTTCTTGAAAGTGCTTTTTCTTATAGACTGCTATATTTGGCTACCCTTTATTCTGGTAATTGGAATGAGGATACTAAAGTTCACTGTTTGAGCATACACTGCTCTGCTCTTAATATTTGGCTACCCTTGACATTGTTTAGTTCATATTCTTGTAAATGGACTAAAGATAATAAATTTCATTGTTTGGAGGTATACTTTTGTGCTCTTAATATGTTGCAGAAGTCTACTTACATATTTATATTAAGTTAATTTTTTATTTCATCAATATTATTTTTAAATTAAGTCATGCTTAACAACTTCAATGGATTATCTATAAAATGTGTTGACAAATATGTGGTATTTTATTCAATCTATAGGGATACACCATACCTAACAAGTTGGATGTCATAGTTTATCTAATTTTCAACTAATACATCTACCCTTGACTTGAGAAAGACCTAGGATAGGGCTATGAGGTGGATGTTGTGCACCATGAGATCTGTGAGCTGCTCTATGATGAGATTGAAGCTTTTCTCACTCAACTGAAGAGTATCTTGCAAATGGTAAATGACTATTAGTATAGCAGACTTTCAATCTCTTATACCTATGATCCATCAAGCAGACATCTATGTTTTTGGGTATGAAAAAAATCCACTCATTACATTCATTTTATTTTATCAATGTGACAACATAGTCTTCACTTTATACGCAAGCCCTTTTGCTAGGTACGTAGAGGTGATCCTGTTGGGCCTTTATTATTAATAGCACTAGGGCGATTCCTCCTTTGGCTAGAATGTTTCCCTATAGTTGGCAGTCATTGGGTTTTCTTGGAAGTGACCCTTGTAGTTGGCACTAAAGCCAGTACCTACAACATTGAAAACTATCCTTATATAAGAATTCCCTCCATCTTGTTGTCTTGTAACACTCTTGATGGTGGCTACATGAAATCTGATTCTGATTCCTCTTCTACATCAGAGGGTTCATATCCTTTATATGACTCTTCTGAATTATCAGAATCAAAATCACTAGCTTCCATATTCAAAAATTCCCAACCACCATCTTCAATAAATTTATCTAGATCATCAATAATACTCTTCAAAATTGGCCACCAATTCAAGTTCATTATGCTTTCATAATACTTTATATCCATGGAGTTTAGCCATTCCTTGATGCCATCAAGTGAAGATTGAGGAATGGCGTCAATGCAGAGTACATCCTGCTTGAAGTCTTTGAAAACAATAGCCATATCAAATTCCTTTTTCCCAAGTCCTACTTTCTCAAGGTTAACAATCTCAATCTCACTATAGTGATTACTAAGAAAGGTAATTCCACCAACTCTACCAAAAAATTTACCATAGGAACAATAAAAGAAAAGGCTTTGAAAGGAACTCCATGAAAACCAAGCTCTCTAAATGATATATCAAACTCTAGTTCAAAATATTTTAGATGAGGTTGCTCCCATAGATCTCTTACTCGCTTGACAAATTCTTGAAACTCTGTATTGATTTTATTTTTCCTATCCCTCTCTTGTTGTTCTTCCTCAATTTCATCAGGATCATACGTTGACCTTCTTGCCCCTCTTGAAGTGTGGAACACATCCATTACCTCCACATAAAATTGGACATCCTTGGTCTTCTTGGTTCCCATGCCATGATATGGTTATGTAAATGAAAATGAAGTAAAGTAATCATCTCCTTCTCCGCTAGGTAGAAGAATGTATGCTCAATGTTTTGATACATGATATCAGCTCTCTCTTCTGCTCTCATGGTTGAATACTGAAATCCATTATGGTGGGACCCCAAATTTCCAGTCATCTTTCTTCCTCTTCCACCAAATGTTGGCCTGATCCACAAGTCTACCAGCCTAATTGGCTTTGTTTTTGAAAGTTGAAGTTTCTCCTAACTCACCAATATTAGCTGTAACTTTTTTGAAATTTTATTATGGTATGTGCACTTTGATATGATGTAATATGATTATGGTTTCATCTGATATGTTGTAATATTAGATATATAAAAGAAAAATAAATTATTGCATGAAATAAATAATAAATTTTCATTTTAAATGTTTTTTTTGTAGAACACGGGTCTTCCAGAAGATCAAGATGATCCTCAACATGATATAGATCCAAAAAATATTGGTTCTACCGGTACAGATCACATGGCAGAGGATGATGATGATGATGATGATGATGATGATGATGATGATGATGATGATGATGATGATGATGATGATGATGGTGATGATGATCATGATGGTGATGATGATCATGATCATGATCACGATGGTGATGATGATGATGAGATAGTTGGTGATAGTAACCAGTTAAATTCATGATCATATAGACTACATCATGGATCATTATTGATATATCGTTATGATGACTCTTTTCATGGTTACTATCACATGTATCATTTTCATGACTTGCAATACTATATTGTTGAGTTGTATCATATTGATATGTATCATTTTCACTATATCATTTGGACATGTATCATCTTGACTTGTATCAATTTGAGTTACATAATTTATCAATTTTATTTATATCATTTGTACATGTATCATTTTCACTTATGTTGACTGTTGGACATGTATCATTTTGACATGTTTTTGATGTACTGGCATATTTGACTTTCACTTGTTTTAGTTATATATGATGATGATCTTATTAGTATTGACTTTTCAATTTATATATATTAAAAGTGGTCGATGATTTTTAGATGGATATTTATTAATTATGATGATTTTAATTTACTTCTCAGGATGGATGTTGTCAAATTCAATTAAATTATAGATATTTGACTCACTTGCTTTAATTATAGATAATGATCATGATACAATAATTATATTATTATTTAATCATATGAGTTAAATAATTAAATATACTTACTCTATAATCATATGAGTTATTTAAGAGGCACGATATATTTAACTAATTAAATTGAAATAAGACATTAAATTAATAAATGGAAGCAAAACAAGAAGCATTTTTAGAAGCAACAATAGAAGCCAAACTAAAAGTAAATCAGAAGCAATCTTGGAAGCAAAATTGGAAGCAAAACCAAAAGCAAACCTAGAAGCAAACCTGGAAGCAAAACTAGAAGAAAATCTAGAAGCCAAACTGGAAGCAAACCTGGAAGTAAAACTGGAAGCAAAACTGAAAGCAAAACTGGAAGCAAACCTAGAACCAAAACTAGAACCAAAACTAGAACCAAAAATGGGAGTAGACATGGAAGCAAAACAGGAAGCCAAATTGGGCACCAATTTCAGCACAATTTTTGACATTAGTTCCCGATGCTATTTTAGGCACTAACGGAGGTGCTATGATTTTTCGATGCTAAATTCGGTGTTAAATCTGGCAGAAAAGTTGGCACAAAATCCAACACCGAACTGACCATGCATGTTTGCACCGATTTTAGCGCCAGCCAAATTGTTCAATTCATGTATCAAAATACACTAAAATCTGGTGCAAAAGTTGGCACTAATTTCCTGTTGTGTTGTTGTGATACCTCTACTAGCAATCCTCTGAAGATAAATCTTATTAGTAGTAAACCACATTCATCCCCCAAAAATCCCTCTTCTGGGTCTAACCCAAAACCCAAAAAAGTGTTTTAAAAATTGTTGGTATGGAGACTCCTCTTGATGAAGAGTTGTTAAATTTTAGTCTGACAAAGAGGAAACCCTCTAATTTATCTCTTAAGGACCTAAGAAGAAGAAATGGTATAATAACTAGTGTTATGGGTCAAAGAATGAAACTATCAAAATTATTGATGATTCAAATTTTAATGACAAGGGCAATGGAAGTTTTGGTCCTTCATAGTCTGGAGGGCGAAGGTCTACTTGGTTGGCTAGTGTGAGACCATAAAAAAGAAAAAGATAAAATAGGTAAGAAGCTCGTCTTTGAGGAGAAGGAGAAAGATTCATCCAATGAGTTCCTTCCCCATTTTGAAGTAGAAATCTTGGAGAATAGTGAGTCTAAAGAAGAAGATAATGTTAAGGATGATGAAGATTTAGTGGATATTAGTGTAGAAGAAATGAAAGAGGAAACAAACATTGAGATGGACAATGTGATTGAAGAGGTTGACGTGGAGGATATGAAAGAGTCAAGAATGGGTCACGAGGAAGATAATGTTAGCAAGGAAGAAGACAAGGAGGATCATGGTTGTAAGGAAAGCAGAGGTGCGAAAACAACTTTCCTAACATCAAAACCACAGGGGAGTAAGCAGACAAAACTTTTAATTTTCTAACTACAGTCCAATTAAGACACACATGAAAAGATATACAGAAATAGAGCAAATACACAAAGACAAATCAAACAACATATTTTACGTGGGAAACCCTTTCGGGAAAAAACCCACCACACCAAACTATATTTCTTTGTATTACAATAACAAAATTACATACAATTGGAAAGACAACTTTCTGGTGTTTCACAGTAGCTGCAACATTCACTGTTCAAAACTCTCTCAGAAAAGCTCTCATCCAATTCAATAAACTCATCACTCTATTCATAACAGAATCAATCTTCTTTAAACAATCTCATTCTGATTTTCCAACTGTGCATTCTTACCCGCCATTGCCAACCAAAGACAGTTTCCATTCGAGTCTTAATTTTTCCTTGCATGCAGTTTTTCCAGCGATGCAACTGATGCATAAAATCTACTATTGTCATGTTTTAAAACTGCTTCCTGTGATTGGCCCACGATGCTCCACATAGGATTATCAGACTAGTTAAGAGCGTTCAACTCTGTTGGCATATCGGTTAGACACACACAGTGTCTCCCCGATGCCATAGAGTTTCTCTAACATCATCGCTATAGCTTCCCCGAGTTGGCAAGATGCTATAATGACTATAACAGGTTATATCGAAACCAACGATGTCCAATTCGATCCTATCGGAAAAGATTTCCCTTATCGGCGAGACACATAGTGAATTCACCAATCACAGCGAGCAAACAGTCTATCGGCAAGACACTACGTCTTCACCAATACCTTCTGTCGAGTTCCTTGTGTTGCACCGAAGCCTTTGACGAGTCAGTGAGACTTATCGTCTTCGCCAAGACTTCATACCGAAGCCCTTAGTCACACCGTCGACAACCATTCGGCAAGACCTATACCGAAAGCATCTCATCATCGACAAGACATTTTAATGTCACTGGGACATCATAACAAAGCTATTGAGATATCTCGATAACCATATGATAGCCTGACATCAATGAGACATTCTGCAGATTGCCAAGACTTGTGTTTGTCGCCATGACGTTTCTCCGAGCTCACTACGCTTTACCGAAGGCTTCTGTCGGCAAGACATGAGACTTTCACCATGACGTTTCATCGAGCTTCCAAAGCTGGCCCGAAGACATCTGTCGGCAAGACTCAAGACTTTCGCTGAGACATCTCCCCGTGACCCGAGAGTTACACCAATGAGATCAACTATCGCCCAGAGTTCTTCCAATCGCCAAAAGATCATGCCGAACTCAGAGAGTCACAGCGATAGTCTCTTCGGCAAGACATGAACCCTGTCATGGCGACATGAACCTATCAGCCAGATTTAGAACAGTTTTGTCGCTCAGACTTGAACAGTGTCACAATGACTTTGCTCTTTAGGAGTTCTATGACAGTAAGAATTGAGGCACATATTCCAACAATGGTCAACAAGAAGAGACAACTTTTGAAAGTCTAAAAGAGTAGATTATTGATCGTCAAGGCTAGGCCATTAAAATTGAAGAGAAGTTTGACCTTGACTATGTTAAAGATAGTCTTATGGTTATGCAAAATGCTCCAAGCAACATCATCTCTATAGTGGATAGTATAATTCATCAAGCTATATTTGACACTATATTTGGGTACTCCAAGATCAAGAAATAGAGGAGGAAGAGAGGAATGATCGAGGAGGAGATAGTTCAAGACGATAAGGGAAACCAAGAAGAAACAACAATAGACTGGAAATAATCCTTGAAAGAGCTGAAAGAGAACTAGAATTTTATAAATGGTCTCAAGGAATGATGTGCATTATGGCCCTCTATTGTTTCTATTTTCTATTTTGTTCTAGTTCTCTGACCTATGTGCCTTTTTTTATTATTGTGTGCACCTTTTAATGCTTTCTAGTACATTTTGTTTCTTATTTTCTTAGTCTGGCATGTTTCCTCTATGGGTGTTTATCTTGGTGGTGTCCTTGTTCCTATTTTGCTTGTTTATGTCTGTTATTTTTATTGTATCAAGATCATGGCTCTTTTCCCTACTTTCTAATAAAAACATATGGTTTTGAAATAGAGAAAATCAATTTTAAGATAAAATTATTGCATGGAGACATAGAGGAGGAAATATTCATAGAAAATCGTAAAGTATTCAATGTGAAATATAAAGAGAAACTAGTTTACAAGTAGGAAAGGTCACTATATGGATTAAAGCAATCACCACATATTTGAAACCAAAATTTTGACTCATATGTTCTAGAATTGAGTTTTTCTAAAAGAAATATTGATAATTTTTTAAAAGTAGGTAAATGCTCACATTTTGATTATTAATTTATATGTTGAAATTAATGGTAATTATTGAAGTCCTTAAGTTATAAATTTATGAACTTAAAGATTGATTATCTAGCAAGTATGACTTGAAATATTTAGGTGTTGTTACATACATACTTGATATGGTGACATATAGGGATAAGACCAACATGGAACTATGGATAAATGAAAGGAAGTATCTTGAAATTTTTATGTGGAGGTTTTTAAATGAGATAGTAAACTAGTAAGTGAACCCCTACTAGTTGGCACAAAATTAAGTTTGGAATAATGTCTTAAGCCTATGAAGGATTTGGAGGATATGAGCAATGTTCCATATTCCATTACAATAGAAAGTTAAATGTATGTTATGGTTTTCACAAGACCAAACATTACTAAAGAAGTGGGTGTTCTAAGTAGGCTCATGGGTAAGGTAAGGACCATTAAAATAATTAAGAGAGTGTTAAGTTACTTGAAAGGAACAATATATAGTTTCTTAAACTATTGTGGTACTAATAATGTGGGAAAATTGTTCAACATATAGTGAGCTATAGATTTAAATTAGGTTGGAGATCTTGATAACTAGGTGTAAACACATGGTTATACTTTTATTTTGTTTGGTGTAGTGAGTTGGATGAGCATGATGTAATAGTCAATTGTATTATCCAATATTTAAGTAGAATATATGGTTACAACACATGCTTGAAAGGAAGTTGTGAGGTTAAATAGTTGAATTGACAATATTGGTTTTAAGAGTCATATAGTAGTGAAATATGATTAACATAGTATAATTTTTCTCAAAAGAAATCATGTTGACCATGATAGAGCAAAAAATATTTATGTTTAGTAGATCATTTTGTTAGGGAGATGGTTAAGAAAGTAATCTAAAGAAGAACTCATAATTGCATACGAAAAACTATGTTGTTGCAAGCATGAACTACAAGCAAGAGAAGTTGTAGTAGAGTTGGATTTCATATGTCAAAATTTAAAAGTAGGATAATATTCTAGAATATGTAACAAGTTGCCACAAGTAATAAAAAATGATTTTGTGTTTGTATGTGCTACCACAAGTGTGGATTTGGTAGGAATGCCTATATATGAAAACATGAGCTTATCAATATATTAAGTGTGTAACTATTCATTCAGAGAGTGTGATAATGAATACATATGCACAATGATTATTTATGTGGAGACATCATATTTGGTAATATGTGTGGTATACATATGTCATATTATGGATAGAAAATAGTTGTGTGACTTTTAGTATTCAACACGTCAACTAGACTATTAGATTATTAGAATTTCATGTGTAAACCTATATGTATAATCTCATATGAAGGTGCCAAAGTTTCATAGATTGAATAGGTTAGCATGAGTTGAATATTTTTGTGTGAGACAATAGAGCGAGTATGGAAGATTTTATTGTAGATTAAGACTAAAAAATCCCTTGTTGTATTGAATCTTTGATTCTAAATAATATAGCTATGAAATCTTTTGATGGTGAATATTTCTCCCACAAGGATTTTTCATGCAAATCTTAGATTCTTATGTAATATTTTGTATGCATACTATTCCATTTTTTGTGAATGTTGTTAGATAGATTTTATACACTATTATTATTTTCACTGCACATAATCTTAAGTTTATTTAATCATATTATATTAGTCATCTATAATGAGGGCATGTATACCAAATAGTTAAAGTATCTACTAAGACTCATTTCTAACATGTGATGTATGCCTTTCACTCCATTTACCCTATCACTCATAATCAACCACCAAGAAAGGGAGTTCATTATAATTTTTATACAATATAATTTCTCCTTTCCCTTGCATGAGTGTTGATAATGAGGTTCAATTTTATATATGTTCCTACTTGCATTATAGAAGCTACTCATAAAAATTCATTTATTTTGCAAGTTCCTATAAAGAGTACATTTCAAATGACAAACATGCACAATGAAATATTTTAGGGTCCATTAGTTTATATGGACCCCCTTTTGTATCCTTTTGTGTTTGAATATTTACTTTATTTGCATGCTTGTGAGTGGTACATACTTTGAGATGCATCAACCTTTTGTATCCTTTTGTGTTTGAATCTCTTTGAGTGAGAGGCACCAACCTCCAGATCTTGCAAAATAGAAGGCACCAACCTTCAAACTGCACTATAATAATTATGTTGTTGAAAATTCTCTAGATCCCTTCAAGGACTTCAACAAAATTTTCCTCAAACTGGGGGCAAAATGTAAAGGTAAAATTTGCATATCAATACCATTTTCCATTTAGTTTTGTGCCCATTTTGAGGAGAGTTCTTTAATACATTCACATATCAAAAAATAGATTAATTTTGTAATAAATTGTGTCCCTTCTCCCATACTATTCACCTATCCACTTACACACTCTTGCATACAATTATCCCCACCTTATCCACATAGACACAAATCTCAATATATTCATCATGTTCATACATTAATTACACCCATACATCACATATTTTTGTGTACCTACTATCCATTCTAATTTGGCCACTTTTATGTTTGATTGATTTCCTCAATCGTGGAGTTAATCTTGTGATCATATACTTGAGCCTCTCAAATTCAAACTTTAAACAACTTCTCGCTAAGGGTTGACTAAACATAAGTTTTTATGTTATTGGCATATTTTTGTATTTAAAGACATTCAACACGGTCATTTTAGACATCCAAGAATATTCTAACCATTTAGTATTCATTCATATTATAACACATCAATTGGTGTAATAAAAGGAATCTAGATTTGTCTGATCATCTAAGGAGTATATGCATGATTAAAGAGTGTTGTATTTGATCATTTACCCAAATTTCACAAACTGGCGTAGGAGAATGTGTTCCTTGAAGTGACACAACAAGGTATTTCTAAATACTACCAATCTTCAAATATTAGAAAATATAGAAGAAGCAAAGGAAAATAGTAGCAGAGTTGGTTGGGGCTTGGGGTTTGCATTCCTTGAGGTCACAGGTTCGACTCCACTTCATAGTGGGAAAGGCAAGGGTCAGTAATATTTACCTGTTCCTACTCCACTGACCTGGGGTATAGGAATGGGCTTTACCCCTAACCTCCTTGAGGTTAGAATTTTTAAAGCCACCAAATGTAGTTGAGTTGGTTGGGGCTTGGGGTTTGCATCCTTTGAGGTCATAGGTTCAACTTTGCTTCATAGTGGGAAAGGCAAGGATCAGTAATATTTACTTATTCCTACTCTGTTGACCCAGGGTATAGGAATTGGCTTCACCCCTAACCTCCTTGAGGTTAGATTTAAAATCACCGACATTCGAAAAGGTTTGGAGGAGCTTCGGACTTCATCATTTGAGCTTGCCTCATGAGCTTATATGGTTTTTTGGCCAGTACTTTATTTGGTTTTTAGCTAGTACTATAATTCTAGCGTTCATTGTAATTAATGTTTATAATATAATACATATAGCAGCTACAACCTTTTACCGAATATATATATATCACAAATTTCCAAATTATTATGCAAGTCCAAAACATTCCTATGAGTGTGGACTTGATCCTCCACAACTCAAATAGAATATTTTAAATTTTGAGGAAAGTTATATACTTTTATCATCTATTCATAATTTAAAGACATCATAGATTGTACAATCTTTAACAAAATCAATTATTCTTTTGATCACAAAGCTAAATGTATTTATTATTCATATTTATATCTATTAGTTTAACTTTTTAACTTAAGAAAATATCTACCCTCAAATATTACTATTAAATGAATTTCATAAAATAAAAACTATTTAAAGTTGTCCTTTATTATTTAATATAAAGACATCAAAATTTTATTAAATAAATATTAATACCTACGAATGAAACTCTTAAAAAGTAACATATAAATATATAATATTTATTACACTTTTCAAAGTAAAAATAAAATAAAAGAATTACCAAAATAATGAATGGTGACTTTTCCAAAAGTGAAATTAAAAGTTACATACAAAATTAAAACAAGTATACTACCAAAGAAAAGAAATGAACTAAAAACAAAGTAGACAATGTAAAAAAAAAAAATCTACAATGGTGCACATAAGGGCTTCGAATTGAAAG
The DNA here is from genome assembly GCA_007258455.2 of Sequoia sempervirens. Lineage (NCBI taxonomy): Eukaryota > Viridiplantae > Streptophyta > Pinopsida > Cupressales > Cupressaceae > Sequoia > Sequoia sempervirens. Next base: position 33,449 of record VDFB02026718.1, on the reverse strand, counting down.
TATTCGAAGAGACCATAGCCATTATCATTGGCCTATCTATGGAGGGAAATAAATTTTACAAGGACCAAAGAAATAAGGAGGAAGTGCTAAATTATTTTCTCAAGATTGGTAAAACAGTGAAGCATGTCTAAACAAGATATGCGAGAAGCTCTCTACCTCCCCCTATATGGGACAATGTTGATCTTTAAATTATTCAATATGTGACATTGGAGGGTTGCTTCCAAGCCATCTACACCTACCATTTCACTTTGCTAAGCCACTTATACCATAGGAGTCTAGTGAGTTTCCTTTTCTTCATCTTATCTTCATTGTAGCATTCAGTTCTTGAGTTCAAAAGAGGCATTGGGGTGACCTTGTTGCACCAATCCCTCATCTTATTATTGATTAACCATGCTCCCACCTTGAGACCCCAACTGACTATTGGTAATGCTAGCGTCCCCCTAATTATCCCTCCTCTCTTATTCAACCATATACTTATAGGAATTTCTCCCCATCTTCCTCTATCCCTCTTCATTGCAAGAAAAAATATTTGTCCACCTCCCCCTCTTTAGATTTGCTTCATTCCTCTTCTGTTGATCCAATATTTCTAGATTCCCCTACTTCTCCTGTCTCTACTCATGCTTCTTCTAAGGATTTTGGGAATTATAATGTGGATGACCATGCTCATTGAAAAAGAACTAAAAGAAAGAGGAATGGTTAAGTTCCTAAATCCAAAAAGTTATATCTAATTTATTATCATAAATTTAATATAAACACTTCCAAATTAATTTTTCTCAACATCTTTTAAATAAATATATTTAAAATATATATACTAATTACACTCATATATAAATATTACCAAATTAACTTAAACCATACTTTAAAAATTATGATTATAAATAAAATTGTTAATAAACAATGTTAAAGAGGGACATATATGGATGGGCAATGCCGACCGTCAAATTTAACAAGGGCAACCAATCAATACAAATTCTCCTACATAAAGATTTCGCATTAAACGCACATTCTCAACGCGTATTATGTAAGCGTTCTGCCAGTTTTCATACCTAACGTCGTATCAATTTAAAATTCCAAAAAAAAATTCAAAAAAAAAAACATTTAATATCAATTTAAAGTGTATTTCAAATGACCCGTCAAATCGTAACCCCACCAAATTAATATCTTAGCTTTAATGAATTAATTTAGTAGTGCAGAAAAGTTGGCGCGAGCTGATTAAATAATTAAAACTATCCAGTTGTTCCTATGTTCGTTGGAAAGGTTTTTATGCTCATTATGTCATTAAATATTTCACATCAAACAACATTCCACATTATGGAAAATACCTAGATACTATTCAACGGTCACAAATCAAATTATATATACATTATTAATTAAAATGCATAATCATTGTTCTCAAAAAGCAATGTTCCATGGGGTTTCGCGGACGGGGACACTAAGGGACGTATTTGGGGACATGAGGACGAGGGTCTAAGTTTGGAGGTGGTGGCGGGATAGTGGTGGGGTTGCGGAGGGGGGCGAGGGGCGTGGCAGGTTGCTGAAATACATATAGTACTTGAAAAAATAGCTATAAAAAGATGTGTAAGTATAAGAATTATACATCTTGGAGACAACTAGGAGTCTCCTAGATGTCTTGAGGACACTCCAACATCCTTGAAGTCCTAGTGGCGTCTTCGAGACAATGACACTGGTGGTGGGATGGTGGCACTGATAGTGGGCTGGTGGGGGGATGTCCCCCCCAAATCCTCAAGTCTCTAAGATGTCCCCGTCTAGGAAATGCAGGGTTTTTTGGGGGGACGTATCCCCATTGAAAACTGTCAAAAAGTTGGGTGATATGGAATTATACTTTAAAATTAAAATATTTTTTTCTTTTCAACTTAGTCCAATGATCCAAAGCATTGCTCTTTATAAATTGAGTTCTTTATAATCTCTTTGATGTAGTGCATAATGGACCTTCCACATTCCAACCAAATCAAGAAATGAACCCATGTCCCAGCTACCTAAGATGGCAACCGAAACCAAGTGAGCTAACCCTAAGGGTCTTTTCAACCTTGTTTATTGTTATTTAGCTTTTTTCCATCATATATAGACATAGTACATCATTACATAATGTGTAGGATAGAAAAATTTTAAATGAGATTTAAATATTAATTAGATTAAAAGGTTTGACCAATATCATTGGTTTGGTTCAATGTTTTTTTATTCTTAATAATTGTGAGTGTGTTTGTACATTCAAAAATGATTATCTTTTGTAATATAGTATTACTAATTGTGATCTCAAAGATTTTGGTGTTGACTATTATTATTAATAATAATTGAAAAAACGAATTTATTTATAATTGATATATACTTTTAAGAGACACCAAATTAAAATGAACATATTAAAATAATTTCATAAATATAATCAATAATTAAATTTATAATTATAATAATTTTTAAAAACTTCATATTTCTACAATCTATTATAAATGCATTAAAAAGTATTTAGAAATTAAATAAACTTTTTCCAATCAATATTTTTAATCATTCCATAATCTATTATTAAAATAAAGAATGAATTTTCTTTAGTACTTTTTCTAAACGTTAGACTTATCCATATCTTAGAATGTTATTGACAATTGATCCCCATCCTATGAAATACCAAATAATTCTTAATGGGTCTTTTATGGTAATTCATTTCTTCAAGATTTTTTTATTACTTTTCTTACCTTTGAAAAGCTTTGCCTCCTTAGCTAACCCACGTGCTCAATTGGATGGGGACAACTTTCACATACTCCAAAGTCATAACAATAAAAAAGTAAGTAATCAATTTTTTAAACTTCCCCCCAAATCTACCACGAATAATCCCTCCATGGATAGATATAATAACTACAAATTAAAGAATCTAAGAGCTAGATAAATGGTCTCTAAATTATTTTTCTAAATATTCAAGGTTTAGGGAAATTCACCACCAACAATTTATCGTCGGAAAATTCACGGCCATGACAAATTTGATTTATGATAGTAAAAATGAAGTGAAAATTATTCTTTTGCAAAAAAATTTTGAAGTTTTGGAAATATATATTAAAAAATGTTAATGCGAGTAGATTAATTTTCCATGTCGATGAATTGCTCGTGGTGAATTTTCCTTGAGGTGAATTTGTCATGGCGGTGACTTTTCCCACGGTGAACTGTTGGTGGCGAATTTCCCTGATGCCTTAATTTTTAAATAGTTTTATTTATTATGGTTTAATTTGTCTATTGAATATAAATCAAAATTGTGGTGAGTTTCAAATCAAATTTAAAAAATTAAGTTTAATCGATTAGTCTTCTTTATCTTATCCACTCAAGTTTATCTAAACATATCTTTTTGTATTTAAAGACATGTTGTACATTCATTCTACACATTGAATAATCAAGAGATCTCACATTCACATATCTTCTCTTATCCTAGAGCATTGAAAGAGCAATTGATAGAAAAACACTTGGATATGGTGTATTACACTTAGTGGAAAATTTGCATCTAAGGTGTTTGTCTCTTGTCTTCAACCTTAGTAGGGGTTGATTGATGCACAATCCCCTTGTGGTTTCAATCACATAATAATCAAGCAAAAGTAAATTAATCAATATCATCTATCCCACAAGCTAACAAAAAAAGTAAAACAAATAATCATTATTAAAGCAAGCAAAAGAGCAAAAACCCAAGATTTGTCTAGGGAAAATTAATAAGGATAAATTCATGGTCCCTTATATGTATTGGACCTACAAGAATGTTCTCTAAAAGATATCAAAGATTAGGCAGATAACCAAAGGTGTTTACCAAGCATAGATTTCACACTTTCTGAGGTAAAATATCAACACATTTAAGATCTTCATTGATAGTCTTCAATTCTTTGATCATAGAGGTAAATATCTTGTCCTTGTTCCATTTTGAATTATAGCACTTATACACTTAGATCAATTTATCCAACACCAACTATTATTGTTTATTTTAGTTTAATATATATGTGTGTGTATGCATTTTATTAGATTATCTTAGACTAAACCCTTAGGGAAGTTATTTTTCCTTACATTTTGGTGCAATCAATCAATCCTACACAACCTACTCTTCCTTCTAGGGTTTCATTTACATAATAGGGTCTTGAGACATAAATTTCTCTCTAATTACATCATATTTTTTTATTTGATTTATCCATATATCCTTGTGCTTCATTGATATATTTTTATTTTAAGGTCTGGTGATTTTCATACTTCTTATCTTTTACTCACCTTATCCAAACCTATCTTAGCATCCATAATTAAATATGCCACTTGTTTTTAGATCTAATATACTTATAATTTTATTGATTTCACTAATTAGAAACTCATTATCCTTTGACATATTGATTCATCATGGATATTATTTCATCTTTCCTTACTAACTTCACCATGCTTTATGATGCTGCATATTTTTTCCTTATGGTAATTTGAGTAAATCATTTCAATCATGATTGGTAGTTTCTTTAATGAATATATTGGTCATCATTCATGTGCTTCTCATGATTCATACTTCCTTGAGAAGACTAATGATACACCCCTCAATATAGGGTCCATTTTTCAAGATGAGTATCCTCAAGTGATGAATCTCATTGATAATCATTCTTCCATGCATATTGTACACATTAATTTAGGATTTCCTATTTATGATTATTACCCTAGTGATGATTTTTATGATTATTAAACCTTTGTTCTAATAGTAGTGATATACCTTTATATGATGCATCTTCTTCTCCTCCACTTGAGGATGCTATTCCTTTTTCTCTAACTCATGTGTCATGGTCTATTGATGATATGTTGAAAAATGATCAAAATGAAAATTATTTATCTTCCCATGATCAAAATGGTGATATTATCTTTCAGGATGATTATGTACCTTACACATGTCATAGTTACCCTTTGAAAATCTCATTGACTTATCTATGCTTTATGATGACATACACCTTTTTGGATCTTCTCATGATTTCTTTATATATATTAGAGTTATTTTATAGTACATTATTCTACAACTACTATGGAACAAGAACATGGTTTAGACATGCCTAAGGATGATGAAAAATGTGAGGATCTTTTAGAATTTCTATTGGATATATGTGAGGACATGATATATGTGAGGATAGTGTGGCTTTAGTTGATGATACATATTTTTCATCATCCACTAATATTACACATGATATATGAAATATTTCATATCACTAGGATTGATATCTAGAACAATATATTGATGCACATAAAAAATTAATCATAATATGATGATATTGAAGTGTTCCATAATCCTTTGGCATATAAAATTTTGGTGTATCCTTCCCTATAAGAATTTATGGCACCCTGTTTTAAAATGTATGATGGTAGATGTACATATATTATAATATGTGAAATTTTCCACACTATGTGTCTCCATTATTTTCATGATGATCAATTCCTTACTAAGGGTTTCCCATTGAACTGGAGTGATTCTTCACATACACATTTTATTCATCATCACATGCTTCAATAAGTTCCTTTAAATATTTGTCTAATTCTTTCATGAGATTTTTTCATTACAATATTGAGACTAGGCCACATATATTAAATTATACAATACAATTGAAATGAACAAGAGATAATTAAGGATTATATTTTTAAATTTTAAGCTTTTGTTACAAATATATTATTTGATGGTGAGCTTCGACATATGTTTATGGATGGTTTACTTTCAATATTTAGAGCCAATATTTTTGCATGTCATAATTATTTTCAAATTTATGTGCTACTATGCTTAAATGTGAGCATGCCCTATTAAAGATTAACTTTTATATCAACACATTTGTTGAACTTCCCCTTTTTTCAAGAGTCAACATCATTATCTCATTTAAAATATGTGGATAATGAGGATGTTGCAAGGTGTTGCCCTTGGTATCCTTGACGTGGGCCAGCATGACGTTTGGGCTTTGTGACATGGTTTAATCACCTCCTGTGGATCTTGGATTTTGTATAAATCCAACGGTTGTATCAGGCATTAACAAGTCAATCTTTTGGTGTAACGACAACCACCTTTGCAACAATTGGTATTAGAGCCAAGGTCACAGGTTCGAACCCCTCATTTGCGTTGGGGTTGTTGTTACAGGGTGTTGCCCTTGGTCTCCTTGGTGTGGGCCAACTCGGCACTTGGGCTTTGTGACATGGTTTAACTGCCTCCTGTGGATCTTGGATCTTGTATAAATCCAACAGTTGTATCGAGCATTAATAGGTCAATCTTTTGGTGCAACAACAGTCGCCTTTGCAACAAAGGACACAAGTAATGTTCATCATCAACTATGCCTCCAACAAAATAAATTTAGAAATTCACTATATTGGAAGAGCCTCCATATATGATATTGTAACAAAATTTACAACATAATCCCATTAACTTAAGTCCAATATAGATAATGGTCATTACTAAGCTTACATTCCAGAAGGCTAAATAATTTTTTTACTATTATCAAATGCATCAACATTCTATAAATATATACATTGCATTCAAACATAAGTCTCAATATTTTATATATAAGGGGAGGAAAAAATTACTCGAGTTTGATAAAGCTACACAAGAAATAAAAAAGGAACCACCTAATGTACAATAAGAAGGAACGTATACCATTGAAAAAGAAATCAAAGAATAAAAATAAAAATAACTTTGATGATTTATTTTGTGACCTTTTATTTTCTCTTTTGATTTATCAATTACCTTTTTTTATCTTTTACATTGTTTTCTTTCCATGCCAATTGATTTAGATTACTTATTTTTTCCACTTGGAGGGAAGGCTTGGTCTCGTCGATCCTTGTATCCATTTCACATCTCTTTTCCTCCACTCGAGGGCTTGTGTTGTTTCATCTTTATCATTTGCACAAATATTGTATTTATCCTCATTTGAACATTGTCCTTATATATTTTGGGATCTTGGTTCTTTTTAATTCTTTTTCTTTGACTTTTATTATGATCTCTCATCTCTACATTCATTACTATGATCCTTATGGTTGTGCTTTTTCTTTATTTTATGAAAATTATCTACATGTTATGATCCTACATTGACCCATATTTCTTCTTAGAGTATTTATCTTTTGACCTTCATTATCATATCATTACTATCTTGATCATATATTGATCTTATATTGCCATATTTTTTATAAATTTAACATTTATTTTTTATTAGGGGTTAAACAGGTTTTGATGGGACCCGAAACCCAATACATAATAGTTTTAAAGGGAACCACCAACCTAACAAAGAAAACAAGCTACAAATAAGATAAAACAACAACAATAAGTAGCCCAATAGTAGCCTCTAAAGGATAAACATGACTACACAGGCTGCAACAAACAAACAAGCAAGGGACTAAAACCCTTTAACAACCTAGTTTTAACCGGGACCAGAAACCCTTAGATACGCAAAGAATCCACCTGCATCTACCAAACATCAACAAACTGGCTACTCATGGAAGCCACCACTGAGCCAAGAAAGATAATCGGCTTAAAGGTGTAAGACACCATCAAACCCCTAAGCAAAAATGCCAGCACCTCCAGCAACCCCACCTCAATAGGGGAGTTGGAGAACACAACAAACCACTGGACACAAATCCATTGTTCCAACCAAGAAACCAACTCCAACTCCACATCAATAGGAGGGAGCTCCCCTCGATTGGAGAGAATGTCATGACCACCAAGACCACTACCACCTGAAGACTCCAACACCCTCAACCTCTACCTCCATAGGAGAAGAATCCACCTCAACAAGGTCAACAACTGAGTGTTAGAAACCAAGATCAAGCATGCAAACCAAAAAACCTTCCACAAAAGAGAAAATCAAAAAGAGCAAAACTATTGCAAGAAGATTTGCAAAATATTATTATTCAGGAATTCATTAATTACATGAGATGATTTGCTTTATAAAAGCAAGTATGCATAACCCTAATCTTATCTTGAGCAACAAGATAGCTCAGTAAGATAAGGATGACAATAATTAACCTAGGAATTAAAATATTACCTAAGTAAACTTATGTAAGTGTAATTAAATATTAATTATACTAACACCCCCCCATAAGTGCAACGTAGGGAGACTAAAAAAGCATGCACCTAAATGTTAGGATGAATGCAAGAAAGCATGAATGGGTCCCAACAAAAAAGGAATGATTAGATACCCATGTACAAATGCAATAATGAGGTAGAGAAGGAAAACCCAATGGGACAAAACCCCCCTACAATGAGATGACTGTTGCAAAGAAGCACTGGAAGAACACTGTGGAGTAACCCTAGACCTGCAATCTGATAAGAAAGGAAAGATACTTATGTTTGCAAGAAACCAAATGAGAGCCACTAAAGTACTTAGGAAGAATCATAATAATGCAATAGCAGACCCGATGCCATGGAACACTGGAAAACTCATAAACTGGAACAACCCTAGAATCTATGAAGCAACAGTAGATGATATGATGAAAGAATCTGGAAAACGTGTGTCTTGATGTTGATGCCAAACTGAGACTAAAACTCTTCCATGGGAACAAGTACCATGAAGACTCTAGAACATTAACCATAAAAACATGGCCCTCAAACGAGATGGATCTGAACCAATGCGGATCAATAACCATAAACTCCCAATCTAAAGTGTGAACCAATGTGAATCTGATATGTGTCAAGAAAGAGCAAGATGTGGCCAAAAGAAACTAAGAAACTAGATATAACCCATGCGAGCTGTCGTCAATAAGATGGAGATCAAAGTGCATGTACACTCTAATCAGATTATTATGCAAGAAACCCCCCTAATGGAACTTTATCTTAGTTAATTTATTACAATAACCCAATGATTGTAAAAGGAGAGAATGAAAACATGCATAAACAAAAAATAAAATGATGTGATACTGAAATGAAGTGCAAAGATTCAAGTTTCACCCTTCCAACTACCAAAACATCCAAGTAATCTCCAAAACACCCATTGGGACAAATATGGAATAACAATCAACTTGGGATAGATACAGAAAAACTGCATGGAGAACAACATAGAGCTCCTCAATACCTTTCCAACACCACAAAGATAGCGAAAATCAGAGATCATGGCAAAAAGTTATGAGCTTGGAAGCCATAAATGAACATCTGACTTCAAACAGAAATAAATGTAGCTAAACAAAAAAATACTAAAAAATAAGCTACACCACAGGATAGTGCTCAAAACTAGCTTTCTGACGATATCTCATTTGCCTAATTTTGATACTGTATGCCCAAGTTATGCCAAAAAGAAAAAAAATGCTCCTTGAAGGCAAATCAGGGGTAGGAGGGGGCAAGAGGTTTGTACGACTGGATGACATCACACTGATGTCAACACTTCATGATGTTAAATTTGATGGCTTGGAGGCCGTCATAGTAAAAAAAATGCCCCCCTACAAAAAATTTGGTAGCCATGTGCATGTCAGTCGGAATATGCTGAAATAAAAGGGAATATTCCCTATCTGAGTTTCGTCGGTTTTGTGCTGGGAGCCGCCAAATATTTTTGGAGGCCGTCAAAAAATATTTTGCAGCCATCGACTGTGTTGAAGCCCATCGGGGGTTGATATGTGGCCGCCTTTGTACATGAAGCAGCCCGCCAGTTGAAAGCAAGGTGCCGGACGACAGAAGGAGGTCGCCGATAGAGAGAGGCCCGCCAGTTGGGAAGTGTCGCCAGCAAGCCGGAAGAAACTTGGGGGCCTACATAGGTATGGTACAACCTACGCAGGGAGGTGACCTGCGTAGGTCTGTACCCCTGCACTTTATATATATATATATATTTAATTTTTTTTTTCAAAAAAACAAAAAAGTTTGATTTGATTTTTTTTATAGCAAAAAAAATTTTGCATGTAGGAAAAATAATAGAAAAACCTAATTATTTTATCAATGGAAAAAAATATTAAAAATTGCCTCTTGTTGCAACTGCTTGGATTTGAGCAAAACAACGGGTGATCTTAGGGTTTTGGGGCACTGCAAACGCGATGGCGATGTCCATTTTGCTCTAAAATGCACAAGAAAAATGCTCAAGGTCAAATCCCTCAAGGAACCCCGAACGAACTCTGCACTGATTTTCTCAAAAAATATGAGAAGGGGCTGCAAATCAAGGCTCTGATACCATGTTAGAAACCAAGATCAAACATGCAAACAAAAAAACCTTCCACATAAGAGAAAATCAGAAAAAGCAAAGCTATTGCAAGAAGATGTGCAAAATATTATTATTCAAGAATTCATTAATTACATGAGATGATTTGCTTTATAAAAGCAAGTATGCATAACCTTAAACTTATCTTGAGCAACAAGATAGCTCAACAAGATAAGGATGACAATAATTAACCTAGGAATTAAAATATTACCTAAGTAAACTTATGCAAGTGTAATTAAATATTAATTACACTAACACTGAGGAAGCCAGAGACAATCACCTTCCAACTCCACCTCCATAGGAGCTGAATCCACCTCCATAGGATTCAAGAAGAAGACCAGCGTAGTAGCAAAACAAGCAGCCATACCACCCTTTGGCAGAACCCAGTAAGAGGCCAACACACACAACCAGTGAGCCTCGAAAGTAAACCATTGAACATGAGGGGGATCATCCTGCTAGGACATAAAGAGAACCTTAGAATACCACCCAGCTTGCAAAAAAAAAGGAAAAGCCAGATAACCCAAAACATCCATGGACAACTCTTTTGAACCACTCTGCATCAACACAAAGGGAACAAAAATAATATCTATCTCAATGAATAACTTGACCTTAAAAAAGGTCTTTGGAAACAACCTAGCCAAGAAGTAACCAATAGAAGACATAAGATAAATGACCTCCAGAAAGACCACACGGAGGGTCAACTTAATCCCAAAAGGATAAGCCCCAAAAGCAAGCTAGGAAGGGCTCATCCCACTCCAGAAGAACAGTGGACACATCTAGGAAATCAAGAAAAACATGAGAAGCATCCCATCCTATAGAAAGTGCTCAAACCAAGCAGCAACAAAAGACCCAGAATCCAGCCAGAAAATAGAAGAAAGCCCCCAAGCAAGAGAGCACATGCAAGCAAGCAAAGGTTGCAAGCCATGGTGGGAACTAAAGAGTAAAGCAAGGCAAGGGAGACCAAAAAATAGAGAGAAGGGAAAGAGAGAAAAACCATGAAGCACACAATCTGACCTAGCAAGGTCTAAAAGAATGCAAGCTCCAACCACAAGCAACCCCATGATCCTATATTATTGTATAATATTATGGTCCTACATTTGTGGCATCTAGCCTTCCCTATTCTCACATTTGAAGCCTTTCCTTCATCTGGCTTCAATCTCATCAACAAAGAACAACTATAGCCCAACCCCACCAACCAACCCTTCGAGAAATTTTCATATCTTAAATCTTTGTCATGGATGTGATCTATTTTCAAATGATCCATACTTGTGACCACCTTTGGTTTGGGTCATTTCCCTAAATCATCCTTGGTTGGGTTTTTTGTGCATCATTGTTCCACAATTGTTCCTACATGGCCATTTCTATCCATTGAAGGCTAACTCACCATTATCTTTCCTATACTAGGGGTAATCCTAGCCTTTTTTATGAAATATCCTATTCTTATGTGATTATACATTGTTATACATTCATGTTTTTTTCATGATGTACTCTTTATTGATATATGATTACATGCTCACATGCTTACTATTGATTGCACTTATTATCATCCTCCTTTGATTGATTACACCTTTGAAGGAAAAGTGATTTAAGGGAGGCATATACATGATCACCAATTTTTTAATTGATTTCACTTGTGATTTAGAAGCTGTTCATGGAATATTTCTCTAATTTTTGTATAAGACCATGTGAAAATGCACACTAGAGACATCCACATGATCACACGAGTTTATAAATATTTAATTCATTGTATATACATGTTTATGAGTGATACATGCTTTGAAATAAATGATTACTTATGATCTACATGTAACTCAAAATAGGGTTGAACTTTAGTGGGTGAAATCAACATTTCTATACTAGTTTTCATTTAGTTTTGAGCATATTATAAGGAAATGTGTTACTACGAACTTACATGATGAAAAATGACATAATTTACCAATTTGGACCCATTAAAATATTTATATTTTCATATTATCTTATTTTTATTACTTTATCTTAATCCCATGTGCACATGTTGCTATAAATATGGCTTACCTATTTAAATTACATGTGTATTCATACATTAATGCCCAAAAATCCTATTTCTAAAATGATCCACCCTATTTATTGATATTAAGTTATATTTTTTGTTACAAGATCATCCTCACAAGCATGAATTCAACAGACCCAAAATCAAATTTAAAAATTTAAATTTTGGCCAACTAGCCACTTTTACCTTTCCCACCCAAAGCCAACTGAGCACATATTTTTAAAATGTGATGTCATGCAATAATATTTGAAGTTGTTTGTTACATTCATTGTACACACTTAATTATCAACAAATATCTCATTAACATGTCTTCTCTCATCCTAAAGCATTATGACAACAATAATTATTAAAACACTATGATTTGGTGCATTAAAATGAGTAATGAATTAGCATCTTAGGAATTCTTTTGTTTCTTTCAATATTTTTTATGTCAATGTGTTGATTAAGGAAAAATTCCCTCACAAATTTAGTCATTAAATAACCTATAAAAGGTATTTATATCAATATCACCAATCCTAAAAATTGATAGAAAAGGTAGAATTGTTAAGATATTTCTTGGAAATATTTATAAAAAATAAAAATATAGCAGACCACTTCGAGGGGGTGACCTCCAATAATTAGATAATAATATATGAATTCAATATTATATGATATGATGATATGGGAGAGATTTCTCTTCCTTATTTATAGGATAAAATATGTAGGTACATACCCCTTCATCCTAATTAAAAGGTATTAGTGTATTGACTAATATTTATGTTAGGGTTAAGCATGCCACAAGTGCTTATCCTTAGAAATATATAATATATACTTAGGAATATATCCTATTAGGATCATAACATTACCTTCCCCTTTATAAAATCATTTCCCTCAATTCATAGCAACTCTAAAGTATTTCAAATGAATCATTTCTCATTCTATGTTGCATCTTCAATTGGAAAATTCTTCCACTTGATTAGGAATTTTGAGGTGGCTTTATTTTCCAGTCTGATTTTGGAAATTCCATGAAGTTTTTTTATATTTTATATGAATAATTTTTCCATAATATTAGTGGAAAATAGATAAGAGAGTCCACAAAAAAATGCATTCTTAATTAGTTTATCCACAACAAGCTAGATTACATCAATATTATTTATCTTTTACAACCCTATAATGAAGCCTATTGATATTTTGCCAAGTGTTGTATTGGAATTCCTAATATTTGTAAGAGGCTAAGTCTTTATCATTTCCCTTTTATTGTGTTGGAAAATCAAACATTCTACCATAATTTTTTGAATATTCACTTTAATACCTTCCCAAAAGAATTTTTTCTTTATAGGATGATAGGTGTGAACAAATATTCTATAGTATCTTGTTAGACCCAAAAATACTCTCTTCTTAGGGTCCATCTTAACACCTTTAAGTGTCACCAAGTGTCTTGATTATTCTACTTGTTTCACCCTAAAGACATATTTGGATTGGTTTACATGTTGCAAGAGTTTCGCCCTTGGTCTCCTTGTGTTGTGCAGCGCAGTGCTTGGTTTTATGACATGGCTTAACCACCTCCTATGGATCTTGGATCTTGTATAAATATGGTGGTTGTATCGGGCATTGACGGGTCAATGATCTTTTGGTGCAACAACCACCTGTGCAACAATTGGTATCAAAGTCGAGGTCACAAGTTCAAACCCCTCACTTGCACTTGAGTGGATTGTTGCAAGAGTTTCAGCCTTGGTCTCCTTGTTCTGTGTAGTGCAACACTTGGGTTCGTGACATGGCTTAACTGACTCTTGTGGATCTTGGATCTTGTATAAATTTGGCAGTTGTATCGGGCATTGATAGTTCGATCTTTTGGTGCAATGACAACCGCCTATACAACAATTGTCAACACGATCTAGAATAACCCACAAACCAGACAATGACAAAGAGGGAGATTGTTGCAAGTATGAAGGTGTTATCATTGATGTTAATTGGTGTTTTCATTGATTTCAACTATGCATTGATGAAGATTGTTACATGATGAAGATGTCGAGGATATTGAGAAAATTATGAATAAGAGGGAAACAGGTTGTAGTTTGTGTGCATGTATAGTTGAGATATTGAGGAAGTGTCGTGAGTACATGGAGCTATCTTTATGTTGCAATGTCTAGAGATGTATTGGAATAGTGTAATGTGTTGAGATGATGTCTTTGGTACTTGGTTTCCAAGTGCTTTTGAGAAAAAAATGATAAACAGAGAAAACAGTGTTGTGCAAGTGTTCAGAATGTGCTTCAAGATGTGCTCCACGTTTCTTCTGTGTTGATGCTATGCCTATGTGAATCTGATATGTTGTTCAAGGTTGTTAGTAGTTGCTATATCCAGAGTTTATTTTTTTGGATCACTGTGTAGAGTGAGATGTATTCACTAGTGTGTGAATCGGTTTTTCAGTGGTGTTTTATGTGGTCTAGAGAAATGTATTTGCTCTACATTTCTCCACATTTTTGTTTCAAGTTGTGTGAATCTGGGAAGTTTCTTATAATGCTTATATCTTTCACAATTCAAGGTTTCACTTGATGTAGTGTAGTACAGTGTCTGCTTCATGTGTCAGTGTGCGAATAAGGTTAACCAAATGTTCTGGGTTGAAGTATTTCTATGATGCAAGTTTGGATGAAGTCTTTGTTGGGTCTCAGGTGGTTTGTGGATTATTCCAGATCATTTTCAAGTGAGTTTTGTAGTTTGGAAGTTTTGGATTTATTTAAGGAAGCATGTACTTAATTTTTTATGGTGTTTAGCACGTGTAATGACCGAATCAGTGTTTAGTCAGTTGCAGTCAATTAATTGGGCAATCAATTCCTCTCATTCATCCACAACCCTTGATCTCAAATCAACACCTCTTAATATAAATCGTCATCCAAATCAATCAAATCTATAAAACAAGCCTCATTTGCATGATGATGGCTAACCACAAATTCTCGATATTTGGCATCCTTTATCATTTAATAATATTTGAAGCTTGAATCAACATTTAGCATACAAAATTTGAGAGCAATATTCAAGGATACAAATGGAGAGAAACAATGGAGGTGATTCAAAGGTAGCATAGAAAGGAAGGTAAAATTGTACCATTTGGTTACATTTCTATGTTGCATATGTTCTTGATTGAAAGATTTGATTTGAGTTTAGTATTGAATTCATAGTTTAGTGTTTGCTTTAAATAGATTCATGCTTAATGTTTATTATAACCTCATTCTCTGTTCTTACACTAACAAATCCAAGTTTAAGTGATTCTAAACTATGGTTACAATATTGATCAAAATAGGAAAAAACTCTTTATCAACTATTCAAATTAGGAAGCCCTAATCTTACCTAATTTCAATTCAACACATCTAATTAAACACTTAGCTCAAATTTCTATAAAATTCTAAAATAGTATTTAGTTTATAAATATAACTCCTAGATATTTTAGATATTTGGAAATGTTTATTTTATTCATTAAAAAGATATTAATCACACAAAATAAAATAGTTTTATAAAGCTAGGTGTTGGGGGCCTCTCTATAGTAGGTGGGATACAAGGTTGACGGTATGCATTTATGCTCTCAACCGAACTAAATTGTTGAATAATATATTTCTTGTCTATTTTGTATGGTTAAAAACAAAGGAGCTATTAGGAAAGGTGTCTCAACTATGCATCATAATTTCAAGAACACAAAAATGTAATTTTATGCTATAAAACACGCAAAAAAGTTTTGGTTCTAGAGGTCAATCTTGATCCCAAAAATATTGAAATAGACCTTAACTGAAGAAATTTGGTTGTGTCATTTGACATGGAGATTGATGACATCTTAAATCTATAAAAAAATTGAGACTAATTGACTTCCCAAATTAAAATTTACAGCCTCCAAAAGTTAGCCCATCACATTAGAAATGTAAGAACATTTATGACACATAAGAGAGCTATAAAAGGGAGTTACACTTGTTGGCCAAATTATGATGCATGTTATGGCATGTCACAAGACATATTAAATGGAGATAATGGAGCCAAAATGGAGCACCCAAGTTGGTGAGTGGATTATGATGGGCTTATAATAGGTGTAAGAAATATGTTATGTTTAGCTTGTGGACTCATTTTGGGATTTGAATTTAAGATTTTGACTAGGGATTTGAGTGAAACATTTTAGGTGGTTTTAGCTCATGGTTTTCTAATTTCTATTAGATGGTTTCATGTATTGCTTCTCTTATTTATTGGTTTCTTGAGATATATGTTTTATAGTCTAGTTTTGAGTTTTTGTTATGCTATTATGACATCTATAGATTTGTATGTTGGTATCTTATGAAGGATTGATCATGGATTTGTATTTTAACCCTCTTTGTGTTGATGATAATATAATTGGATTGAGATTTGGAGGCCAATATTTTTCCCAAAAAGGGATTCCCTAGGGTTATATTTTGTTAGATAGTTATGAATTCATTATTTTTGTGTATGATAAGTACCATAACCCCCTTTGTTTATATAAATCTTAGATATTTTAGATATTTGGAAAGGTTTGTTTTATTTATTATAAAGATATTAATCATACAAAATACAAGGAATTCATAGAGGTAGGAGATGTGGGCCTCTTTATAGTTGGTTGCAAGGGAGGTTGAGGTCATGTATTTATGCTCTACCAAGTTGACAGGTTAGGAAGTAGATTGCTTGTTTATTTTATACATGGTTAAAAGTGAGAGTTATTAGGAAATGTGTGTCAACTATGCATCCTAATGCTAAGAATACAAATATGTAATTTCCTATTAAAACACAAAAAAAATAAAAATTGGGCTATAGAGGTTGATTTTTTGGCCCCAAAAATATTGAAAAGGATCTTAACTAGAGTAAGTTGGTTATGATATTACATGGCTTTTTTATACCTTCATCTTATAAAAAGGGGGCTCAAACAAATTCCTAGATCAAAACTTATGGCCTCTAGAAGTTAGCCACTCACATAAAAAAATGTAAGAGCATCTATGACATATAAGAGAGCTATAACAAAGATTTGCACTTATTGATCAACTCATGACACATGTTGCAACACATCACAAGACATCTTTGAATTGAGATAATGAAGCCAAAATTTAGTGTCCAAGTTAGCAAGTGGATTATGACAAGCTTGTGATAGGTTTAAGGAATATGTTATTTTTAACTTAGGAACTCATCTTGGGATTTGTGAGTTGGATTTTGACTAGGGATTTGAGTGTTACATTTTAGGTGGTTTTAGCTCATGGTTTCCTAATTACCAAACCATCCAAGGGAAGATAGATACAAGCATCATTAACACATTTCCAAATCTGTAAGACAAAAACTTCAACGCAAAGAAATGTGGAGCAATTCCATTTCTCCTAGACAACCCTCTTTACAAGCCAGAGACAGTCCAACACATTGTCAAACACATCTTCTACTGCCACATGATCCAAAACCTGAAACTCTAGATATAACACCTTCAAAGGCTACTAATCATCACATCCAAACGCACTGGCACATCTTCAAGCATGAAGAAATGCATAGCACAACACAAAACACATACCTGTCACCTTGTACACTCTTTATACAAATTTTCTCAAAAGCACTTGGAAACCTAGTGACCCTACTGCATCTGCAACCCCTGTTCAACACCACAAACACCTTCTCATCATGACCACAATAGAGGTTGACATCAATGACAACACTAATAACAACATAGTGCAACAAGTTTCACGTATTGCTTCTCTTATTTATTGGGTGCTTGAGATGGAGGTTTCATAGTTCACTTTAGTAAATATTTTTATGCTATTGGGATATCTCTAGATCTATATGTTATTATAGTCTCCTATGAAGACTTAATCATGGATTTGTATTGTAACCCTCTTTATGTTGCTAATAATACAATTGACTGAAGATTTGAAGCCTAAATTTTTTTTCCCAAAAAGATTTTTCTAATGTATATGTTTTTAGGGCATACATAAGCACCCTTTCCCCTTTCCCCCTTCCCCCTTCCCGCCTTGGGACATGGTCAACATTAGCACCTTTGAAGATTAGGAAAGAATAGGGACAACGTTGTGCTTTAGACGATTTTGTTGAATGGAAGCGACAAACTTTTTCTTTTAATTTAGTGGAGGGCCCACAGAGACCAATTCCACAATTTCCGCTAAGATAAAAAAGAGGTTGCTTCCTCGGGAAGAAGAATTTCAAACTTTTAAGATTACTTCCATAATTAGTCAACAGGAATAACGACTTTAACTTTTCTACACTACTCATAATCATCACAAGGGTTCGATCGCGGGATCTCTCTTTTTTAAGGAAATGATTATAAAACATTTATTATTATACAGATGTGTTTTGTAAGCAATGTTTTAAATAAGGGTATTGTACGCGGGAGTTTGTATTTTATCATTTTCATCATGTTTACCCTACCAAATTGTCCCTATATATCTCTATCTTATATATATAGTTGTTGATTCAATGGGCCACCCTTTTGTCACTTTGTTGGACTCTCATGGCCTTTTGCTTTTTCTTTTTTATCTTGGTTTCTGCCACAAGTTTTTAAATTTTGTGGTTTAAAATAACTTTGATTTGAAATTATAAAAATACTTGTAGATCATTGATTGACTCAGGGTTCAATTCAACTTTCAATTTTGTCAGTTACATAAATCTTATCTGATGATTAATTTGATTTCAATCTTATATTTTGAGTGAATGATTAGCTTAAAAAGTGTTGAGTGGTGATTAGTTTATGTTATTTTAATTTGTTTAAAATTTAGTTTATTTAATTCAATTATGTAAATAGTTTGAATTGTTTATTTTGTTTGTGGTAGTTTTGTATGGATTGATAGGCTTTTTTTGATACTACAGGGGTATCCCAACAACCCAACAACCCTTACCTTGGGTACCTGAGGCGAGCTAGGGCGAGACTAGTCCCCCGCGGGGAGATCCCCCGCCCGCAAGAAGTCCCACCTCTTAAACTTGGGAGCAGAGTCAAACCCGAGACCAATGGGGAGCAAACCCACTACCCAAGCCAACTCTACTACCCGTTCGGGCTAAAATTTAAGCGATATTAAAGTTTGGGCCTTGGTTGTTGGCACTACAGGCAAGAAAGCCCCACTAGTTCACCAAGGAGCCTCCCCTCAACACTAGGGTAAATAGACTCAATTGCTGACGTAGTGGATAGCAACCCCGCAAGGTTTGAACCTTGGTTGTTTGCTCTATGGGCAAGAAGCCCCACCATTTCACCAAAGGGTCGCCCCCATCTGGATTGATAGTTTTGTTCATATGTTTTGTTGTAATTGTTCTAGATTTTCTCTTTTTCACACATCTTTGGTGGTTGCTCGTTTTACATTGTTCAATACAAAAAAACAAACAAGATATGCTTTTTTTAAGATCTTGATTTTTGAATTTGACTGTTACATATTAAGAAGTATTCTTGATTTTACTAATATGAATTATAGAAATATTACGTGTCTTCTTATCTTCCATAATTGTTAAATCATCTAAACTTATATTAAATAGCATCCACAATAATAATAAAATATCAAATAATTGCTTGAAATGTCTGTGTGTGTGCGCGCACGCGCACACACATGTACATGTGTGTATGTGTACACATATAATTTGTGTGTGTACGCATTTGTACGTATTTGCGTGCATGCATGTATGTGTGTGTGCGTGTACACACATAATCTATTGGCAGTCATTTTTGTAACTGCTTTATTCAATATAAAAAAAATAAAAAATTCTAAGTATTATATTATTATTAACATATTACAAATAATTTTAAATATATAAACAATAGATAATAGATATTACTATAATATTTATAGCAATTATATTTAATGAAAGATCTTAACAACATTTGATATAAAACTTCATATTACTCTTAAGAGATAGAAGACTTTAACTAATAATAAATGTTTTTAATATTTGTTATGTCTTGTAAGCATAAAGTTATAGAGAATGGTAATTAGCATAACATTTATAATATATATTTGACAACATTTATAATATTTTTTTTATATCAATTTGAAAAAAGAAAAAGTTAACTAATAATAAACATTTTAAACACTTGTCATGTCTTGAAAATAAAAATATATAAAAATTATAAAATGTGATAAATGTTGTTTCCCATATCACTTCACATAGTCATGCCTAATTATTATAAATGTCAATGTCTCAAAATAAAATAATAGGTAAATATACATTCATTAAAAATTTATGTCTTATTATTTTGTTATTCAACATAAGACAAAGTGAATGTTATGATTAAAAATCAAATCATTTAAACAATAACAATCCACATACAATGTTTTGTAAAAAATATTAGTTAACAAAGTTACATTTTTACAACAAAAATCCACATCAATCATTTTATATAAAATAGTTAACAATTTTACATTCACAAGAATTATAATTTTTTAAAAGAAATTTACATATTTACATTGACAAGAATAAATATTAATATTGATTAGGAAAAAAATATTTTTATTAATTAGAAAGTACATTAAAAAATAACTAATTAAAAGAAAAAGTAAATATTGATTACTATAAGTCCTTGCTATGGAAGAATAATAACTTTATGGTTTTATTGGGGCCTCTCCATTGAAAAGATAAAAATCCAATACATATAACAATCCAAAAAAAAACTAAATCTACTAACAAAGGGGTTAAAAATCTCTCCCTTTCAAAGAAAAAAAATCAACCTAGAAAACATTCAAGAACAGCATAGTCCAATCTCTAAAAAATTAGCTTGTTTTAAATGTGACCTCAAAGTCATTTTCAAAGAGTCTTTCTAGCTTGTTTCAAAGATGGTCTTTCTACCATTCATTTAATTTAGAAGAAATTGAAGACTCCTCCCTTCCTCTTACTATTTTTTACTTTAATGTGAAATCTTCTTTTCAAGAGAAAGGATTTTTCTTTGCATTATCATGCAACTCTAAAAATTATTCTAAATTCACATACGCCAATTCTAAAAGTTATAAAATCTCCTCTATAATATTAGAAAAAATATTAGTATCCAAAATTTGAGGAATGACTTATTTTTGTTGTATATTCTCTTCCTCATTACATACTTTTTTTCATCCTTAACTTCTTCCTTCTTTAGTTATTTCATAGTTGCATGTCACTCTTCAATTATTGGATTACTCTCCACCATGGTTCTTTTCTGTTTTGTTGGAGCATTTATAATCAAACTCTTGGAGCAACCAACTAGTTGATGTTGAGGATTAGCATCCTTCCACCATGAAGATCTCCTAGTGGGCATTTGAGAATTATTACATTCAATTACATTAATGTCCTAATTGAAAGTAATTAAAATAATAAAAATATTTTTTTAATAGTCTAAAGGCTATTTCCAAAGTTCCTTCACAACTTTTAACCCTTTTCATTGTTGAATCCATTTACTTAAACCCATCGAGCTACAAGAATCCTTGTAGAAGCCATCAGACAATGCCTATGAGTTTTTACTAATAAAGCAATAAATTTTCCTAAAGCATCACATATTTTTTTGTAAAGAATAACTTGTCTAAAAATGAAAAGGAGGTTCAAAAGCCTTACCTAGATTGGAGAAACCCATTTTTTTTAGAATAGATTAAATCTTGGATACCATGGCTTCACAAACAATTTGGAAAACTCCTAAAATTATGTCCCTTTCTCTAAGATATTTTCCCCATCCTCTACAAAATCATAATCTATCATAAAAAACCCTTACAAAAATAGATAACCACGTAAGTCTCTAGACTTGGATATTGAAGTGGATTCTCCACTACAAGTGGCTAATACCCTATCAAACTTATTCAAATTATATATTTTTAAACACTCTTCCCCTTGATAAATAAACTTCCTAAAGAATTTTTGTAGTTATGTTGTGCACACAAGGCTACTTGGAAAGAATTGGAGTATGAGTGAGTGTGTGTTATTTGATCTTCACACAATCACATGATTTGATGATGCACGAAGCTTTCCATAGGAAATAAGTAAATATTTTGTGTCAAGCCCCATGATTGGTTCACATCATCCAATTGATGAATTTATTTATATTAAACATGTCACTTGTGATAGGGCCCACTAGGTACTTTTGTGTGATATCTATTGGATAGATTATTGTAGAATCTTAAATTGTCACCCCTAACAATTTCACACTAGGTTTAGCCCCCCCTATGTGATCAAACCTAATTATGCTCTTAAATTTCCCGTTTTGTGGTCATCTTTAGAAAATTAGAATTAAATTGGGAACTATATTTAATATTCATTTAATGACACAAAAAGCCCAAAATAGGTTTGGAATAGGGTGTTAACGTCCTTGTCCAACCTATTTTGGCCCCAATTTAAATATATTATTATTGGTATTTTAACATTTATAAATTTAAGTTCATTTGTTGGATTTTGATAGTTAATTTTGTGGGAAAATGAATTATTGCATATAAATACAAGTATTTTCACCAATTGAAATTTTTGTCATTCTATGGAGAAATTGAACATCCTAAAAAGCCATTCAAGAGTAGAATAAACACAATTTACAACATTTATTATCAATCAAGATTCATATTTTCAACGCATCAAGTTTTTATGTGAGTTTGTTTATGTTATATGTTAATTTGCTTTGTGAGTACTAACACTTGCAAGACCTTCAATCAAGAAATCAATTCTCCTTGCATGAGATGAGTACAATGACTTTAGTTCACAAGGAAAGCAAATATAAGTGATAAGTTGCATCACTTGTCAGTTTATCATTCTTTTATTCATTTGCCTCTGCCCGATCAAGGATAAGCACTCTTTTACATCATAATAGCCATTATGGAGGTGGAAACACCAAAATGAGGTCTGACTTAGGAAAGACCCTATACAACACAACCTTTTCTCTCCTCTCTTGTGTACATGTGACAAATATGAAGTGGATTTGGGAAAGGAGTGAATCTAACTAATTGCAAGATCAAGCATTCAATCCTCCCATGTCAATAAATTAGGGAAAGTAGAATTAATCATCAACCAATGAAGTTCTAAAGCTAAGTCTAGAAAGGAAGAGCCTACAGACTGAGACCGTCTAAAATATAGTTTTTGATTTCTAAGATCTACACTTCCAAGACTAGGGCACTAGGGCCCCTAGCCAGCTAGTTTGTGTCCATATTCATATGCTAGGTTCTTTTGTATTTGCACTTTTCTATTCTACAATCCTTTTCTTTGTTTTAGTTTTATATTTTTTTTGCAATTGCATCAATTTTTTGTAGCTTCATAGTTGAACTAGGTAGATATTTGCATTATCAAATCAAGTTAATAATTAATCAATATATCAACATCAATCTCCCCCAAAAGAAAAATGGAAAACCTGATCCACCATTCTAGCTCTTCCATTGAGGTTAGTAGCCAAGTGGGTGTTTGTGATCATTTTTGGTTCCTTCCCCAAGTGATATGGGAGAAAGTATGATTTAGACCCTAGATCCCTTTTTCCCACATCACATTTTGGTGAACCTAATTCTTGTTACATTTTAAAAAACCTTCTAAAATATTAAATTTATCATTTTAAATTTTGAGTACAATCTTAGGCTATTTGAATGTCATTTATGCATGCATATTTGGTGAAAAGCATTACAAAAATTAAATATTTGAATAGTGTTTCATTTTAAAATTAAAACATGCTAATTATTAGCTTTTTCAAAATAGATTCAGCCAATTACTACATTTTAAAAACTAAAAATTGTCTCATAAACATAATGCATTACTTCAAAAACATAAAATTTTATGCCTGATTGTGTGTTTCACATAGAAAAAGTTTGGTTTTGTGTATTTCTAGAAATTTTTCTGTTGCTAGACATGGACCTTTATAATTTTGGATCCTCATACATTGCAGATGATTTCCAAATTTTGAATTTAGTCAAAATTTGCATCTCTCAACTAGGGCACCACTGCCCTTGTTTAGTTGGTTTTAGGCCAAATTTGGATCACACTTATTTCTCTATGATTTCTAGGTAGATCTGTGTTCTATTTTTGAAAACTATGTTAGTTTTAGTTATTGTCATCTATTTTTCTCTTCATTCTATGAGTACTTCAATTTTTTGAATCTTGTAATAGTTTATGAGCTTCATGACCTGGTGTTCCATAGTTAATACCCCTGTGAGATGTAGTTTTGTACTTATGGCTTCTTGTGTTGTAATCACATCTAGTGTTGAGCCTAATTCTTATAACTCTTTCACTCAAGGTGTCATATAGATAATCTATCTATCTTTGATTCTCTTCCTAACCCTACATTGCTAATGTATTAATCATGCAACCTGATATTTATGTGGACTTAGAAGCTCTTGTTGCCCATGTCCTTGAAGATAAACTTAAACAATTGGACAAAGACCTAGAAGGCCTTCAACAATACTTAAGTACTAAGTCTTTGGCTGGAGAAATAGTTCCTCTTGTGGATAACCTTAGGAAGCTAATCAATGACTCACAAGGGATAAAAGTGTTGTGTATCCTAGCTCATATAGTGGATGCAAACATTCCTACAACATCCTTTACTAATGCTCAAAATCAATTGGGAAAACAAGTGTCCTCTCCTATAATCATCCTTTCTATTCCTACTTTTACCCCTCCATCCGTAGCATCAACCACACAATATAGTAATGGTCTAAACTAAAGTTTATAAATTTATTATGGGAATCCTTATAGCTTTGTCCCTTCACCTACAATACCTCCATATTCTTCACCTCTTATAAACATGCAAAACAATAACCCATTGGTCATCCATAATAGTCCATATTCAACACATTCTCAAAACATGTCACCAAATGATCCTGTGATAAACCAACTTCTATAAAATATGTCATCGTTACAACAACAAATTTCAAACATGAACCAAAGTTAATCCAATGTTAATCCTCCAGCATACCTCACATGTAGTCCATTATCATTTTCTATCGTAAAGATACCCATATCACAAAATATTGAGATACCTCACTTTGGGAAGTATTTTGGAGTGCATACCTATTCCTAGCATGTGATGTTAGTGCCTACCTTGTTGTTTCCTCTATGCTTATTTTATTGATTTGTATGATGTAAATGGCAGAAATGTGCGTGTTTTATATTTCCAAGTCCTTTGAAAGGGGATGAATGTATTTTATTTTGGAGGTGTTCTTGGGATAAGTGCATGATGCGAGCTTTTTTGAGTGAGCATTATTGTATTTTTGCTCATGAATAGATGCATTAATATAGATTTTTTGATTAAATTTACTATCATGAACTGTATCATTTAAATGTAATGTAATTATGGATATGATGATGTACACCATTAGGTATTTATGTGATGCTTCAACTACTTATATATATGGAGCAAGTACACTTAACATGTGTGTTAAGTTGTTATAGGTACTATGTATTTCTCCACTTGGCTCTGTAGGTTTGAGTATACCCCAATGATGGTTATAAACAGATGTCACATTAGCCAAAATTGTTAGCCTTACCTATCATACTTGATTCGAGTGCGACTTTCTGTTATCATACATATATTGATTGGATATCATCTTTGGCATGATTCTAGATACCATACCCTTATTGTGGAAGTCAAGTGAAAGTTTGTGTATTGTTTTATTTAATTTTTAATTTTTGTAATTTAATTCTTTTTTTATGCTTAAATGGATTTAATGGTTAATTTAAATGTTGAATGATAATAAGAAATGGATTTATGTAATCAATTGAGTTTGGGGAAAATTGGTGGGAGTTTTAAATTAAGAAATAGAAAATATGATTTTTATTAGTTTTTTAATTGGGTTTTGAAAAGGGTTAAAAGGGAGAAAACATTTCATTTCTTTATAAGTTTTGGTTTGGGAAGAAATTGGAGGGGAGAAAAAACCTCTTTTGGGGAAACTAGTAATTTTTCCATTGGGTGAGCATTCAGAGGAGGATTTTTAACGAAGTCAGATTCATTGTGATAAGAATCAGTAGGGGATTGTGTATGCCGGTTAGATTGTGAGCTATTATTTGGCATGTTTGACATGATTCACATTTCAAGTTTTGAAGGAATTTGAGGTATTTTGCTTGTTTCAATTAATTTGATCTATTTCTTTCAATTTTGTTTACAAGAACAAGTTTAGGGGAGTATAAGATCCTCCCAACCCTTGTTATTTCATAATTTAGCTTGATAGATTTATTGTTTTATTTAAATTTCAATATTTTTCCAAAAAACTAGGTTAATGATGCCCAAATTTTTGTGGTTTTTGTAAAATGTATGTTTAATAGCTTGAAAGGGATGTTGGGCACTTTTTCCACCAAAGGCTATCTTTAAATTTTTTATTTTGAAACTTCAAATTTTGTTGAAATTTTAATGGAGTTTTTGGGAATTTCTTGATTATTGGTTTGCAAACAAATTGATAAAATTTGAAAGTTTTCAAATTAATGGATATTTTTAATGATTTGAAAATATGGTAATGTGATAATAAATGATTTGGAAAAATGTCATAAAATTTGGAAAAGTTGGAATTTTTTCATTAGTTTACATGCCACACTTTGAGTTCAGTGAGTGCATTAATCATATGACTTAATGCTTTTAACATTATGATTCTTGATGATTTCCTCCATTAGTGAATGTGACCAATGTGGGTGTTTGGATATTCCATTGTGTTCATGCCAATGATTTGTGTGATTCAAACCATCATGTGGTGATTGATTATCCTTGATTTTCCTATGTGATGTGTATTACAATGTTTACTTAGTGATTGGTGTGAGTGTATACCTTTCTCCCAAGTGTCTTGTGTGAGTTTTATTGGTCAATGTGACTATCTCCTAGCACAGTGGGAGTGAACCTTATTGGTTTCAAGCGGTAGGGTGGCATGGAAACCACCTTTGGGGTTTGAAGGTTCAAGGAGTGAAAGCAATATTGATATCTTCTTCCTTCCTTGTTATTTTACTTTGCAGATAGTTATATTCAATGTAATTTGGTATTGGAATGGCATTTGAGTCCTCTCCTTATGTAAATTCAAAGTAATTTTATTTTAATTGAAGATGAACCTCTCTCTACTCCACTTATAATCATCACAAGGGTTTGATCACGAGATCTCTCTTTTTTAAGGAAATGATTAATAAACATTTATTATTATACCTATGTGTTTTGTAAGCAATGTTTTAAATAACATTAACTTAGGTATTGTATACGAGAGTTTCTATTTTATCACTCTCATCATGTTTAGCCTACCAAATTGTCCCTATATTTCCTCTATACTATATAGTTGTTAGTTCCTACCCTTGTTTCAAGTCGGCCACCCTTTTGTCACTTTGTTGGATTCTCATGACCTTTTGCTTTTTATTTTTTATCTTGGTTTGTGCCACAAGTTTCTAAATTTTATGGTTTAAAATAAATTTATATTTAACTTTGATTTGAAATTATAAAAATACTTGTAGATCATTGATTGACTAGGTTCCAATTCAACTTTTAATTTGTGAGTTATATAAATATAGTTGATGATTAATTTGATTTCAATCTTATTATTTTTATAAAATTTAGTGAATGGTTAGTTTAAAAAGTGTTGAATGGTGATTAGATTATGTTATTTTAATATGTTTAAAATTAGTTTATTTAATTCAATTATGTAAATAGTTTGGATTGTTTATTTTTGATTGTGGTAGTTTTGTATGGATATATAGTTTTGTTTATATGTTTTGTTGTAATGGTTCTAGATTTTCTTTTTTTCACACATCTTTGGTGGTTGCTCATTTTATGTTGTTCAATACAAAAAAGAATAGCGAATGTATGATTTTTTTAAGATCTTGATTTTTTGTTTTGATTGTTACATATTAAAAGTATTCTTGATTTTACTAATATGAATTATAGAAATATTATGTGTCTTCTTGTCTTCCATAATTGTTAAATCATCTAAATTTATATTAGATAATATCCACAATAATAATCAAATATCATATAATTACTTGAAATTTATATATGTATCATAAAACTTATTGGTAGCTTCATTCTTGTAACTACTTTGTTCAATAGAAAAAATAAATTATAAATATTATATTATTATTAACATCTTATGAATAATATTAAATATATAAACAACAAATAATAGATATTGCTACAATATTTATAGCAATTATATATTTAATGAAATATCTTAACAACATTTGATATAAAATTTCATATTACTCTTAAGAAATAGAAGACTTTAACTAATACTAAATTTTTTAATATTTGTTATGTCTTGTAAGCATAAAGTTATAGATAATAATAATTAGCATAACAATTATAATATATATTTGACAACATTTGAAATACATTTTTATATCAATTTAAAAAAGAAAAAGTTAACTAATAATAAATATTTCAAACACTTGTCATGTCTTGAAAATAAAAATATATAAAAGTTGTAAAATGTGATAAATGTTGTTGCCCATATCACCTCACATAGTCATGCCTAATTATTATAAATGTCAATGTTTCAAAATAAAATAATAGGTAAATATACATTCATTAAAAACTTATGTCTTATTATTTTGTTATTCAACATAGGACAAAGTGAATGTTATAATTAAAAATCAAATCATTTAAACAATTACAATCCACATACAATGTTTTGTAAAAAATATTAGTTAACAAAGTTACATTTTTACAACAACAATCCACATCAATCATTTTTTATAAAATAGTTAACAGTTTTACATTCACAAGAATTATAATTTTTGTAACAAATTTACATATTTACATTGACAAGAATAAATATTAATATTGATTAGAAAAAAAATATTCTTATTAATTAGAAAATACATTAAAAAATAACTAATTAAAAGAAAAAGTAAATATTGATTACTATAAGTCCTTGCTATGGAGGAATGAATAACTTTATGGTTTTATTGGGGCCCTCTCCATTGAAAAGATAAAAATCCAATACATATAACAATCCAAAAAAAAATTAAATCTACTAACAAAGGGGTTAAAAATCTCTCCCTCTCGAAGAAAAAGAATCAACCAAGAAAACACTCAAGAACAGTATAGTCCAATCTCTAAAAAAATAGCTTGTTTTAAATGTGACCTCAAAGTCATTTTCAAAGAGTCTTTCTAACTTGTTTCAAAGAGTCTTTCTACCATTCATTTAATTTAGAAGAAAGTGAAGACTCCCCCCTTCCTCTTACTATTTTTTACTTTAATGTGAAATCTTCTTTTCAAGAGAAAGGATTTTTCTTTGTAGTATCATGCAACTCTAAAAATTATTCTAAATTCACATACACCAATTCTAAAAGTTATAAAATCTCTTCTATAATATTAGAAAAAATATTAGCATAAAAAAATTGAGGAATGACTTATTTTTTGCTGTATATTCTCTTCCTCATTACATACCTTTTTTTGCACCCTTAACTTCTTCCTTCTTTAGTTATTTCATAGTTGCATGCCACTCTCCAATTATTGGATTATTCTTCACCCTGGTTTTTCTTCTTTTTGTTGGAGTATTTATAGTCAAACCCATGGAGCAACCAACTAGTTGATGTTGAGGATTAACATCCTTCCACCATGAAGATCTCCTAGTGGACATTTGAGAAATATTACATTAAATTACATTTATGTCCTATTTGAAAGTAATTAAAATAATAAAAATAATTTTTTTTTATAGCCTAAAGCTTATTTCCAAAATTCCTCCCCAACTTTCGGGGTTGGGGCCCTAGCTCGGTTGGCTAAATCTTTCCTGTTGCAGGAGGTTGGTCACGAGGTCTAGTCTCCCCCACCCCCGTGGTACCGGAGGGCATGTCGCGCTAGCACCACCGCTCATGTTAAAAAGTTTACCAGGCGCACTATAGTTTATAAGGGGTTGTGCTACCCGATTCCTGCAGTCTAATATAAAAAAAAAAAAATTCCTCCCCAACTTTCAACCCTTTTCATTGTTGAAGCCATATACTCAAACTCATCTCTACAAGAATCCTTGTAAAAGCCATAAGAGAATCCCTATGGGTTTTTGGTAATCAAGCAATAAATTTTCTTAAAGTATCACTTATTTTTTGTAAAGAACTATTTGTCTAAAAATGAAAAGGAGGTTCAAAAGCCTTACCTAGATTGGAGAAACCCATTTTTTTAGAATAGATTAAATCTTGGATACCATGGCTTCACAAACAATTTGGAAAACTCCTAAAGTCATGCCCCTTTCTCTAAGATATTTTTACTATCCTCTACAAAACCAAAATCTATCATAAAAAACTCTTGCATAAATAGATAACTATGTAAGTCTCTAGAATTGGACATTGAAGTGGATTCTCCACTACAAGTGGCTAATACCCTATCAAACTTAAATTCAAATTTAATATTTTCAAAAACTCTTCCCCTTGATAAATAAATTTCTTGAAGATTTTTTGTAGTTTTGTTGTGCACACAAGGCTACTTGGAAAGAATTGGAGTATGAGTGAGTTTGTGCTATTTGATCTTCACACAATCACCTAATTTGATTATGCATGGGGCCTCCCATAAGAAATAAGTAAATGTTTTGTATCAGGCCCCATGATTGGTCCAAATCATCCAATTGGTGAATTTATTTATATTAAGGATGCCACTTGTGATAGGGCCCACTAGGTACTTTTGTGTGACCTCTATTAAATAGATTACTGTAGCATTGCAAATTGTCACCCTTGATAAATTCACACTAGGTTTAGCTCCTCTTATGTGATTAGACCTAATTATGCTCTTAACTTTCTCATTTTGTGGTCATCTTAGGAAAATCAAAATTAAATTGGGAACTATATTTAATATTTGTTTAACAATACAAAAAGGCCCAAAATAGGTTTGGACTAGGGCATTGGCGCCCTTGTATGCCTATTTTGGCCCTAATTTAAATATATTATTGTCGATATTTTAACACTTATAAATTTAAATTCATTTGTTGGCTTTTGATAATTAATTTTGTAGGAAAATGAATTATTGCATATAAGTACAAGTCTTTTTCACCATTTGAAATCTTGGACATTCTATTGAGCAATTGAGTATCTTAAAAAAGTAGTCAAGAGCATATAAGCAGAATTTATAATATAAATATTATCAGTCAAGATTCATATTTGCAATGCATCAAGTTTTCATGTGAGTTTGTTTATATTATATGTTCATTTGTTTTGTGAGTACTAACACTTACAAAACCTTCAATCAAGAAAACAATTCTCCTTGCATGAGATGAGTATAATGACTTCAATCCATTAAGGAAAGTATATTTGAGTCCAATAAGCTACAACACTTTTCAATTTATCATTCTTTTATCTATTTTCCTCTACCTGACCAAGGGTAAGCACTCTTTTACATCATCACAACCGTTGTGGAGGAGGAAACACCAAAATGAGGTTTGAATTAAGCAAGCCCCTATATGACACAACCCTTTTTCTCCTCCCTTGTATGCAAGTGATAGATTTGAAGTTCATTTTTTAAAGGATTGAAGACCTAATTGCAAGATCAAGCATTCAAGCCTCTCATGTCAACAAATTAGGGAAATTAGAATTAATCATCAATAGATGAAGTTTTGAAGTTGAATCCAAAAAGGATGAGCCTACAAAATGAGACCTCCAAGATTTGATTTTTTATTCCAAAGATCTATACTTTTAGGACTAGGGTGCTATCGGCCATATCCAACTAGTTTGAGTCCAAATTCATATGTCAGGTTCCTTTGTATTTGTACTCTACTGTTCTGTAATCCTTTCTTGTGTTCAGTTTTACATTTTTCTATAATACATCAGTTTGTTGTAGCTTCATAGTTGACCTAGGTACATATTTGAATTATCAAATTGAGTTAATCAATGTTAATTAATCTTTCAACATCAATCTCCCTTAAAGAAAGAACCAAAAACTTGATCCACCATTCTGGCTCTTCCATTGAGGTTAGTAGCCAAGTGAGTGTTTGTGATCAGTTTTGGTTCCTTCCCCAAGTGATATGGGAGAAAGTGTGATTTAGACCCTAGATCCCTTTTTCCCAATGTTAGTACCTAGAAATTTCCTTCATTTCTAGTGCTTGATAACGTTTCAGTTGGCGACATAACCTTGATTTTAGGCCCTGTGGTGACCAGTTGGCTTGAAACTTTTGGCATTAAAATTTTTCAATCTAGGGCTCGTCATGAAAATCCAATTGCTAGAAGTTTTTGATAAATCATAAGGAGCGTGCATGCTCAGTTTCACGTGGCTTCTAGACGATTTTTGAGGCGAATATTAAAGTGTCACCATCTTGAAGCGGGTTTGAGGGCTGCTGCAAAAAGTTTCAGGTAGCTCATTTTTGGTGATGAACCAAATGTTATTTTGTCTTCAAGTGCCTACATCTCCGTTTTCGTGGTCATCGGAGAAGTTTCGAGTACCAAACTAAAAAAAATTTAAGCACCTCGTTAGAGGGTCCAGTTTACAAAGGAGGTACAAAAATTTAGTTTGTTGAGCAATTTTCAAAAATTGCACAATGATCTAAACAATTAATAATGGTGTCCTACAAATTTTCATGGCCTCTAGAGGTCGTTTGTGCTTGTGGCCTTAGTTCAGTCGTTTGGCTTGCAAAGGAATTAGAAGTCCTTAGTTCATTGTCTTTAAATTTGCAAATGTTTAAATGTTTCTAATATTTAAATATTTTGATGTTAAAAAACATGTGGGAGGGACTTAAATATTTGCAGATACTTTATAAAACCTTAGGAAAGGAATTTTTTCCTTTATTCTCTCTTTCCCGCCATTTTGCACCCTCTCTTTGAGGAGGGTGGCAGAAGTGGGAATTGTCTACGCAACATACAAAATGGCGATTTGACTGTATTTATTAATTAATTAAAAATAAAGATGCAATGCATTTTTTATTTTTAATTAATTAATAAATATGATCAAATTGCCATTTTGTAGGATGGATAGACATTGCCGCGAAAGTGTAGGATCAAGTTTTGGACTATTTCATGGGTGTCATACTCACATGATATGGGGGCTATTTTGGGGCTGTTTTGTGAGTGGAATTTTTTGTTTTGACTTGTAAAAAATTGCCAAAAGCCATTCCAATGCCTAGGCAACATTTGTAATAGAGATTTTTTGGGATTTTTACTATCAATAACATCAAAGACGCCCAAAAACTCTATCACAACCTAAAACTCCTTGGGCGCCATTGTTGGTGCTATTTTCCTTCATTTTAAACTGCAACAAACTGAGGACAACGTGAAAATGTGTCTTCTATCACATTTGGGTGCTTGGGTGGATATTTTGTAGCCTTTAAATTGCTGAGATATATTGCTCTAACCTTACAAAATTGCTCTGCAACATTTCCAATGCCCATGCTTCAAACTAGGAGGTTTGGGGGTTATTTTGAATGCATAAAACATATGGTTATAACTACTTTTTTGCTCTGAAATAAGCCAACAACCATTTC